>JAQQZU010000025.1:150030-169041 GCA_030068025.1 Parauchenoglanis punctatus
CATGTCTTTGGACTGTGGGAGGAAACCGGAGCACCCGGAGGAAACCCACGCATGCACGGGGAGAACATGCAAACTCGGCACAGAAAGGCCCGGGGATCGAACCCAGGACCTGCTTGCTGTGAGGCGACAGGGCTAACCACCGCACCACGCTGTATAAATTACACAAGTAATTCCTACCTGTAGTGGTGGCGGTTCTCGAACTGAAAATTTCCCCGTAACCCAAATGTAGGCGATTAGCCACTATTAGAAGGCGGTTTTGAACCGGAGCTACAAAACTAACAAGCGTAGCCTTTGTTCAAACGGCAAGCCTAAGATCATCACACACCTTCAAACCGTGTCGAGTTCAGCAGCATCTTGAACAAACTTTCTGATGTTGTTTGTGACTCTGTATGCCACTCTTGTCTATAAAAATACACAAAAGGATTTCACAAAGCTAAAAACAGCTGTCGCTCCATCTTGAAGCTGAATCATTTTCTTCCTCAGCACACAGCTTGGTGTCACTTCATGCCAGGATCAGACTCTCTGAGGAGACCGAATTGTGTGTTAGAAATGATTTGAATGTTAATATAGATGTTTGTTTTTTTTGTGTGTGTGTATGAAGAACGTTTGTGTACGATTAGTCAAATGAGCCAGACCATATCTTTTGAGGTGAGAGTGAAATGACTTTGATGTGCACTTTGGCTCATGGTGAACTGTAATCTTGAATCAATACTTAAGCAAATTTCAGACACAAAAAACATGCTGTGGTTGATTAGCCGAACCTGAAATGCATGAAGTTTCCCCCCTTATCTCAAATGTAGTCACGCTATTCCTTTAAGACATCATTTAGTGTCAAAATGTACATTATAGTGTGTTTATAAGTATTCACACCCTTCTGGTGGACGGTCTCTTCTAGGCAGAGTCATGGATGTGCGATATTCTTTTCATTTTTGTTAAAATAATCGATTTAATGGTGCTCTGACGTTCAAAATGTGGCATATTTTTGCATCCGCATCCTGATTGATACAGAACTCTGTCCCAGATTTGTTTTTATCTCAGTTTGTTGCTTTATTACAGATTCGGGTTCCTTCAGGAATCATTTATTTTGTTTAAACTTTCTTTGCACACGGGTCGACTCCATTCAGCTGATCATGTGACTTCTGATGGCAATTAGCTCTAAAAGGAATTCATGGCAAAGGGGTAAATAATTTTGCAAACTGTATAGGTTTGTCCTTTGCACTTCAATATTATATTATGTGCTATTTTTGGTTGATTAATGAACTCAAAGATGACGGAATATCAATTAAGTCGGTTTTAGTTCTTGTTTGTAACGCAAAAACCAGTGCGGAAACGTTTAGGGGGGTGAATACTTATGCAGGGCGTGGTACTCGTAAATGTGTGCACAGGTGTGTGCATTTCTATCTTTTTGATGACCAAATGTAGGACAAGGATAGGAATATCTGTCAGTTTGGACCTTGTAGGGACATTTGAGACAAAATGTTTATATTAAGTTACTGAGGTTAAGTTTAGGGTTAGCTTTAGCATTAATTAGCTGCATAAATAATTAGGTCAACGGAAGGTTTTCTTAAGGATAGACAGTAAACCCAATGTGAATGTGTGTGAAGTTAAGTGACAAATGTGAGCATTTTATGTGTGTTCAGAGGTTCAGTACCATAAATGCCACATGAATCATGTGTGTGTAATTTTCGTCACGCGCTGACTTTTTTAAATGAGTATGAAATGGAAACGCTAGACATGCACGATATGAGCAGAAACAGTGACACTATGTTGCGACTATATTGCCGCATGTTGCGATGGTCCTAGGCTTCACAGTCTATTAAAAGAAGCTGCAGGATGTGTGATGTATCAGTGTTCGAGTTTGCACTCATTTTACTTTTTCTGCTTGATTCACTGCAATGGCACGCATTTTTACAAAACACACACACATACATCGAACTTGGGAGATAACTGAAGCCAGTAAAAAGTGAGATTTATTAATGCGCTTATTTGCATTCTACAGGGTTCTGCGTTATCACCATTTCAGATGCTAGGTTTATGATGACGAGGAACACGACGGAGTACCTTTAGAGTGCAGTACAGTCATGATGTTGAGTGCAGCCTGCAATGCTGAGAATGCGCATGTGGGAAGGAGGAGAGTTGGTGCGAGAGTGTGTCTGTGCATCTGCCCTAGTGTGTGAGAGGTCATGGCATGGCAGTGACTGACTGTTGGTGTGTGTGTGTGTGTGTGTGTGTGTGTTTGTGTGTGTGTGTGTGTTTGTGTGTGGGGATTACTTGTTATATAATGTCAGTATTGAGCTTGCACCAAGCAGACGGTAAGAGGATTACACTGCATGTGCCTGAGACACAGGTCCTCTGGTGCCCCGCTTACACACACATACGCTCGTACAGTCTTACTGTACACACACTGCGCGGACACGGGTGTGCATGTGCGCTCTGCATCCACTTCAGTCTTGCACACTCATGCATGCACACACACACACACACACACACACAAGTTCATGTTATATAACTGAAAAATCTGCCTTAGTCTCTTTACCTGTATGTAGCACTTAACCCACAAGTTTCTCACTCTCTTTCTCTCTCTCTCTCATTCTCTTTCTCTCACTCTCCTTCTTTCACTCTCCTTCTCCTTCTCTCACTCTCTCTCTTTCTCTCTCTCTCCTTCTCTCCTTCTCTTTCTCTCTCTCTTTCTTTCTCTCTTTCTCTCTCTCTCCTTCTCTCATTCTCTTTCTCTCTCTCTTTCTTTCTCTCTTTCTCTCTCTCTCCTTCTCTCATTCTCTTTCTCTCTCTCTTTCTCTCTCTTTCTCTTTCTCTCTCTCTCCTTCTCTCTCTCTCTGTCTCTCACGCTCACTGTTAAAGGAAATATCCGACCTGAATGTTTGGATATACATATTAGTATTAAAATATATCAGTGTTTAAAGTTAACATCTGGTCTTCAGTGGTGTCCAGGATTGTTTCAAATTTCTTTCACGGCCATATTGGTCTATTCTCACTTTGCTTTCCTACATTACCCATAATGCCTTTCGACTACCTGCTGATAGTGCCTGTACAATTCATAATGCGTTCAAACTCAAATTCGTAACTCGTATTTTCCCATCTTCGACTAGGAAAGCTAAAGAGAACGCCTTTCGTTCCGAAATTTCTACTCAGGACCGTCTTCTCAAGCGTGAGTTCAGCGAGCGACTTCAAATCAACATGGCTGTTCACATCATGAACGGCAAACAAAGCAGCACCTCTTACCTTTAAACGAGTTCTACTGTACATACAAGTATTTGCTTTAGATCAGTCAGCACACCGACATACTGTATTGGCTTGTTAAATCTATAATATTGATTCTGCAGTTTGCTGTTTTGAGGAGGTAAATCAGCATTCATCACAGATAGCCGGCTAGAAGACCAACACTGGGGTGAGGCGCCTTGTTGTTTTCCCGACTCCGTAGCTTGCATGGAGGTCGAAAAAGATGTAATTCCGAGTTCCAGCTTCCCACTTCCGAGGAAGTTAGTCCTCACTTCACCCTTACCTGAAGAATGTGATGCAGCAGCGCTTTACTGCTTTAAAATTGTTTTAGATTTGAAAATGTATTATATTTAGATCCCAGATACTAACTGAACTTGAATTTTCAGGAGCAACAAATGTGGTTTTCATTAAAATCCTGTTAAAAGTTTTTTTGACCTACGAGAGCTTTCGAGTTTGCGTATTTTTAACACACAAGACTCACTAATGTAAAGCTTAATTGATCGCATTGTAGACATATTATTGGATTGAGTTTGTACTCATTTTTATGTGGATTTTGTTGATTTTCTAATCACTTATTTACTTCAGAACCACGCATGCATTGGCATCAGGATGTGGTGACAATCACGGATGATATACAGTGACGCTCAACGGGTACATATTGTTATGGAGGACACGTCATGCAGTCACCTCGCCTGCAGTCTTCTCATGTCCCTAATGCGGACTCGTGTGTTGCAGCGTCGTGCGGGTCTAATTCTGTATGAAACTTGCAGAAAAGTCTGACAAACAGCAAACATGACATAAACACGTTTCCTCTCGTATGCTTCTTTAAGGTGAACTTACAGCCTGGACTTTCCTAGCTAAATATTAAAAACATCATAATGTTTAATGTAATATTATATTATTATCATAAACCATGATAAGAGCAGGCAATGATCAGGATCTTAAATCTAATATTATTCCACTCTCATTACAGATGCATCAGAGATTTTGTAGATTAAATTGAATGACCTTTACACTACAGTACAGCTTCTCTCCTCGCCTGTCTGTCTGTCTCTCTCTCTCTGTCTCTCTCTCTCTGTTTGTCTCTGTTCTGTCTTTCTCTATCTGCCATTCTCTCCTATGTCTCTCTCTCCTGCCTCTGTCTCTTGGGCTGCCTATTGTCTGTCTCTCTCCTGTAGCTGTCTCTCTGTCATGCTGTCTCTCCAATCGCGCATCAAATCTGTCGGTCTGTCTCTCTCACCTGATTCTCTGTTGTCTCTCTGTCTGTCCCATCTTTCTTCTTTATAACTGTCTGTCATGCTCTCCCCTGTCTACCTGACTAATTTCTATCTGTCTGCCTGTATCTCTAGTACTGTCTCTCTTTCTTCCTCTTGATTCTCTCCAAATTGTCTCTCTCTCTCTCTCTCTGTCCTGTCTGTCTGTCCTGTCTCTATTCTTTTTATCTGTCTGTCTGCCCCTTTACTGTCTCTCTCTTTCTCTCTCTTTGATTCTTTCCATACTGTCTCTCTCTCTCTCTCTCTGTGTTGCCTGTCTGTCTTTCTATTTCTGTCTGTCTCTCTCCTGTCTGTCTTGCCTGTCTGTCTATCTATTTCTGTCTGTCTGCCAATCTGACAGTCTTTTTTCTGTTTGTCTCTCTTTTCTACCTTTCTGCTTGCCTCTCTCTCTCTCTCTCTCTCTCGCTCTCCCTCTCTCTCTCTCTCTCTCTCTCTCTCTCTCTCACTCCTGTCTCTCCTCTCCGGGTTCAGCTGAGGTAAACTCACTCATCAAACTAAGGATTGCAAACAACAACTCTTCCTCTATCCATACTCCCATTTATCTCTCTCTCTCTCTCTCTCTCTCTCTCTCTCTCTCTTTCTCTCTCTCCCTCCTCACCAGTCCCTCTCCTAAGGTTATCACCTCATTTTCCTCCCTCTTTTCCTCCCTCAGTGTTCTGTGGTGCGTGCTCTTCTTGTTCTGTATGCACCGTGTGTAAGAACAGGCTCCTGTTTGTACTCGAGTGTGTTCGAGTGCGATGTGTCGGTGAGTGTCCTCGCTCGGCCGCTGATTGTGGGTTTGTGCAGCTGCCGCTGTAATTGGCGGAGTTTATTTAGGCTCCATTTAGATTGAAACCAAGGATACTTTTATTTTGATATACAGCCACCTGCTGGCCTGTTGTGGAACGCTCCTGCGTGTTCTCTCGACTCGTAAAGGGTTAATCAGCCATTTGCTCCTGCTCTGTTATTCACCCCGTTCTGAGGATGTGGAGGAACAGTTTGTGTTGTTCGTCCTTTTGTGAGCGTTCTGCTCCCTCCATCATTTACAGCTGTTCACCGCCAGTCCAGCACTCTGGAGTTTTGTACAGCGTGTGTCGTTTCCGGTTCCTTTGATGATTAAGAAAACACTGATTCAGACGACTTGTCATGTGTTTCTATGTTGCGTTTCTGTATAAGTATTACTATAGACTCCTTTACCACTGTTTATAAAAAGTATAAAAATCATACACCAATACTAGCGTCGATAGTCTGTGGACTGATTTGCGGACGGTAAGTCTGTTTGCCGGGCCCTGAGGCCGTGTTTTGTGCTACTTGTCCAGCAGAACAAACTCAACGCCGACACCCCCGCATTACAGGAGGATGACTGTAGGGTGCACAGGGCCAAATCTGTGTGTGACTCGTTCAACAAGTATGATGGGACCCTGGGACACTGACCAGCCTGCAAAATCAAGAAAATCTCAATCCTATAGAAAACGTATTTGGATTATTTGGAACTGGAACGACACAGCTGACAGAAAGACTCTGGTGAAATCCTCGCCTGACAGGATTGGGGCTGTTTAATTAAAATTAAAATGAGGCCAGGCATAACCAAGTATTAGACAAGAAACCGCACATGACTAATTTTTGCCCAGGGACCTTTTCAGGATGATTTTTTTTTTCTTCAAAACTGCATTCCACTAAGTATCACTTTTTTTGTTAGTGGGCTGTCACTAGGAGCACATAGGTAAATAATCGAGAAATGATTATGATGTCATTTTTTCCCCACCCAGATTTCCACAAGTTCTCCCTCCTGCACTGTGATTGGCTAGTGGTTCTTACTCACCAGCATTTCCATAGCGGTCGTGTGACTTGATTATCCCAGTCAGTGGTTGTGTTCTTCAGTTCCAGCTGAGTAATCTAGCTGTTGCGTATGCTTTATTGACTGCTGCTCATGTTGTGTCACAGGGCGGCTCGACTCACTCGGAGGAAAGCGCTATCTGCCCTCTTCCTCATACACGAGCTCCAGATGCACGCAGGTGGTCCCTGTGATGGACAGGGGAAAGAGAATAGTCATGCCACGCACTATGGAGTTATTAGCCTGGATATGTTTCGTGCAACTAAAACATGGGACTGGGAAAGACCCTGAAGTTAGCTAATAGATTTAGCATCCATGTTGAAGAAAAATTGCACTTCACATCAAACAATGTTGGTTAATTTCACAAACTGATGTCTGAAACAGGAATGGACAAATGATAAATGTATTAGCTAGCTTCAGGGTGTTGCCCAGTCCCATGTTTTAGTTGCATGAAAACGTATCCAGGCTAAAAAGTGGTAGCTAACAAAATGTAGTAAGGTAGTTAGCTACTTAAATGCATTTATACACACTAAGGAAAATGAATGAGTGCATGAATTCTTGGCAAGGCAATGACTGAAGTTTTTAATGTAGTACATTGTGTTTATTATAGGAGCAAATAGTCCCCAAGTTGTTTGTGAATGTTTTGTCTGTGAGATTTTATTATGTCTGACTGTCATATTTGTTTTGTCTGGCTAACTGCGAGGTGGCATTTGGTTTGTTTTGTGCTGGCAAAGAGTTACTGTCTGAAGACTAATGAATCTGGCAGCAAGATCGCGCCTCGGCCGCTGTTTGTAGTGCAGCAGGCGGTAGTATTTGAAAGCATGTGCTATAGTTATAGCTTCAAGGTGCATGGAGCACATTATAAACCTCAATTGTGACGTTTTCTCATGAACTCTGGACAGTGTAAAACATTGTACAGAGTTGCTCTGTCATTCAAAAGGAGATTGTCTGTATTAGATGTATTCTCGATGACTGGAAATACTGCGTTGGGTTTGGGCGAGGGGTGGAGCCTGGGACGAGCGTGTAGAAGGCAGGACATGATACAAAAAGTGTACTGCGGAAGTGGAGTGTTTCGTTTACACCCCAGCCGGTTCGTAATCCGGTCATAAGCAACCGAGTATCTTGCCGTGACGATTTTGGTGTCAGCCCTTACCGACAGAAGTTCCTGACTCTCGTCGTCTTTCCAGTTAGACATTTTCATTACCATCTTTGTGTAAACGACCCTTCTTCTTCACCCTTGGATGTTTGTAGTCTTCCAGTTTTGTGGGAGTCGCGTGATAGAGACGTCACCAACACTCTCACTGTGAATTCTCCGGACAATGACCTGCTGTACTCTCACATGGACTCAATCGGACATTACACAGACTTTGTGCTCGGGAGCTGGCAGGGTAAAATCCATTTAATGTCTGGTCCAACTGATTTAGACGTTTGCGTCTTCACATACAGCTCATGCTGGTGATGTCTAGATGAGTTCAGGGTTGCAGTGGATGTCTGAAAAGGCCATAGAAAGTATGGTTTATTTTCTTTTTCTGGTTGTTGAACTTCCTGGTCTGCCAGGCAGCTATGAATAAAAGCTAAAAGCTCGTACATGAAACCTGCTTGTCCCAGGCGGCTGTGATTTATCCACTACTACAGGTAGCACTCTGTGTAATCCAGCACTGATTTATTTTTCCACGTACATTTTTAACATCCTTTCTGCTGTGTAGAAAATGACTGTAATGGGAATCTAATAGCATTAGTGATATTAGTACATATTACATAAGTATTAAGTTATAGTGTGCAACTGAGACAGCTAGTGTGTGTGTGTGTGTGTGTTGAAAGTGCAGTATTTACAGATTCACAGTGTCTAGTTTTACGCATGCAGTACACACACACACACACACACACACACCTACATTAGGGTGAAGCTCGGTTGATTGTGAAATCAAAGATCTTAAAGACATTCTCTGTGCACTAACATTTTCTCTCTCTTTCTCTTCCTGTTTCATGTTGCTTTGGGCTCGGTGTCCTCTGCTGCGGTGCATTCTGGGAGCAGGTAAGTGCTATGAATAATCTTCTTTTTTATCCCCATTGTGTAGGATTTCTTCACTGATATGGGAAAAGCGCCTCTAGTGGCAGTTAGAGGTTCTGCATGATTGATGTATAATGGTCAGTACCTGCTCTTTGTCTGTAGGTAGGCCTCTGGCCAGATAAAGGGCTGCACGGTATATCATTTAATGATCATTATTGTGATATTGGCCTTTCCAATACTGACATGCCTGAAGCCAAACAGCTTTCTAACAAATCACATTTTTATTATCACATTTGTCGAGGATTCTGATCGTTGTCAAGTTGCAGATAAGTCTCCTCCTTTAAAACAAAACAATGAGTGCACGGCTTTACTTTACTGACACACGATAAAAGCCAGTTACACAAGCATTACCAATATAATCTCAATATGCTGCCTTACCTATAACTATAGCTCAAGTTTATTCCTGAATTTGAAAAAGAAAAATTCTATGATCTTGGCAAAAGAAATTGTTGTTTTACTGAGGTCTGTTATGATGATGTCATCAATACCCCTTCAGCCAAAAAAAAAACTGACTTCTATTCATCATTATCAGGACTAAATACTTCTCCTGTTATTAAAAATACACTTTAAAATGAATAGCTGATTATAAGCCAAGAGTTTAGGTGTTAACGTGATAGTGTGTGCTTTAGGACGTAGCCACGGACACACAAATGTCGACTATGGCATCATTTATTCAGTTGGTTTTCATCACTCTTTATCACATCCTCTGTCAGTCACTAACAGTGTTCTAACTCTGTACACTAGCTTTCTGCAACTGATGCTAATGCTGAAGTTGTTGCGCGCGTGTGTGTGTGTGTGTGTGTGTGCGTGTGTGTGTGTTTGTGCGTTCTAGCTGCCGCGGTGTAACTTTGTGTGATCTGGTGAAGTTGAATTAATGGCGATGGACTAATGGATTAATGCTTCATGAATAAATAAATGAAAGGCCGAGCAAACAGAAGAGTGAATGAATTACTAACACTGTCACAGGCCAGCATCACAAGAGGTGCTTGAGTGATTATATATTAAAGCGATACTTCAGCCCGAAATGGAATTTACATAATTTTTTCCACTTGCCACAAAACTAGTCAATCAGACCAGAATTTGCTTTTCCATTTTTTTTTTTTTTTTTTTTTTGAGTTTGCTTTGTTACTTTCGCACTGGAGCTACCAGGCTAACGTAGAAAAAACGTAATCGCTTTGTCAAATTAAGTATAGGAGACCAATCAACGACGTCGTTACCACGCTGACGTTGTTTTATTCTTTTGCAGTCGCGAAAATTTGCAGTTGGATAGCTAACAATTTTATAGCTGTTAACAAACGACATGGCCTACGTTTCATCACTCTATTGTTATGTTGTTTGTTCATGTTGTGGAATGTCCAAGAAACAAGTTAACACTAGCTGTAGCAGGTACAAACAATTCTTTCATTTTCTCTTGACAAAAAAACGCAGCTTGTTGCCGGGAAACCACAAAATGTAACACTTCTATAAACTAGCTAGCATTTTAAGTGACTGTAATTGGAGTATGTTAACTGAAATAGCTAGCTATTTATTTAATAGCGGTACATTTAGTAAAGCTGGACAGCGTCGCAACTAAGATAACTCCCTGTGAATGAGGTGTTGCTATAGAAACGATAATGTATTGGAATGAGTGTTAATATAAACCACAGCCTCTGTTAAAAGAAATTAATCAGATTTGAGACTTCAGCATCATTCTGTTATAAATGATTATATTCAGTCTGCTACATATATAGTAGTTGTAAACGTTCAGTGTTGGACTGTATGACATTATGACATGAACTATGCTCAGGCATTTGATATATTACAGTATAGCTAAAGAGACCAGGCTTTAGCTTCGATTTCCTTTACAAAGTACTGAAAATATTTCTTGACGATTAGAACAAAGCTGAGCTACTTCCAACATCCGGGGAAAAAACATGCCATGCCTACTGGCACCACAATCATTTACACCACAATCATTTCTTTTTCTGAGGTTTGGCAGCAGGAGGAAAAGTAGCGCTACATTAAAAGGTTATGTAGTGCAGCTAGGTTTTAAATTCTGTTCAAGGTTAGTTAGTATCAGTTGTACAATGGGCCACTTGTTTACAGACTCTATAGTAGTAGTTAATGAAATAGAGTTAATAGTTAATAGTATTTCTACTCATGAGAAAATTTTAGGACCTAACTGATCAGGATTATAATTTTTTTGACGGCGCATAACGTTCCTAACAAATAAAACGTGGCAGCGTGAAGCGAGTCGGCATCGCACGCCCGTCAAGAGTCGTGAAATCTGCTTTCTTCTGGTGAAATAGTTAGAGTGCGGGTACTAAGGTAAGAAATGTACTGGGATCACTAAGGTTGAAGCAGAGTTTCGGAGATTTTGAGCAGCGACTCCTCTCCCGCTGTCTTCTTCTCCTCCCGTCATCTCTTCGTTTCTCCTCCCAGTGTTCTTGGAAGCGAGAATTCTTCCTTTTTTCCCTTTTTTTTCTCTTCTTCTCCCCCGTTTTGCCCCTCACGTACACTCCCTCACACATGTCCCTTCCTTCCATACTGTTTCTCTCTCTCTCTCCCTCACACACACACACACACACACACACACACACACACGCACACACACGCGCGCACCCCATGCAGCCACAGGAATGCGTGTGGAGGAAGAACTGGCAGAAGAACTGCCCTGAACTCGTTCCATCCAGCCTCTCTGTCTGTCTGTCTGTCTCTCTCTCTCTCTCTCTCTCTCTCTCTCTCTTGGTCTCTTTCTCTCTTGTTTTCTCTTTTCCTGCCCGACAAAGGCGTGATTTGAATGACAGCGAGAGAGGGGAAATCAGCAGACCCCTGGGGAGCGGTGGTAGAGAGGGGGAGGCTACAAAACGAGCTCTTTTGCACGCCCTCCTCGTGGATGTGTGTGTGTGTGTGTGTGTGTGTGTGTGTGAGTGTGTGTTTTGTTTTGTTTGTGAAGTGTCGCTGGGCTGTGTGCGTGGATGTTTGTAATGGCCATTTGCTCATTGCTGTCGACACAGCTCCTGGCTTTAAACACACATTCCTGGTGTTTGCATGAACAGGGTGAGCTGTATTGGCCTGGTTGTCTGTCCGGTAAGCAGGCAACCATTCTGATTGGCAGCGGTTGCCGTGGCAGTGCCCAACGTACGTTGACGTGCTTACCCAGCGCCCACGGGCTGTTTGTCAATTGCCGAGCGAGAAGGAAGGAGAGAGAGAGAGAGAGATGGAGTGTGTGTCTGTTCTTTGTGTTGGCATAAAGAGTAGCCATGGTGTGTGTATGTGTGTATGGATGCATGTGTTTACCCACTTTATCACTTTTATTCCCCTCCACCGACACACTGACGTAACCCTGACGTAACAGGATCCCAGAGGAGACACATGCCCCGGGAAATCATGCTAACGTCATGGTGTGTGCGTGTCTGTCTTTGTGTGGTCAAATTCCATCTGACAAAATGGCAGCTCTTGCTGCATTCAGATGTTCCCACTCAACAGTGTCACCACTCAACTGCCGAAATTCACTGCACTATCTGACAATTTCATTTCCTGAAATCAGCCATGTGATTACCTGAATTGCTTTTACAAAGGTCTTAAATATGTGACAGATGAGACTGCGAAGTTCGAATAAATGGGAAAATGTTTGTAATCAATCAGAAAAGTGAAAGTGTTCATTAGGGGCAGTGGTAGCTCAGTGGTTACGACGTTGGACTAGTGATCGGAAGGTCATGACCCAAGCTATCGCAGCTGGGCCCTTGAGCAAGGCCCGTAACCCTCAACTGCTCAGTTGTATAAATGAGACATACTCCCATTGTCAGCTCCGACGAGGTGTTTTTGGGGAAGAGAAAGGTTTGTCATCGTTTTATTTGCTTTTGCAGTTTACCACACAGGCAGCAGAGGGTGCTAAATCTACAGACTGCTCCTTTAACTGCTTGAAAGCAGGTGATAAGCACTAATTCACCAGTTTAATTAAAATTCATCATAACGAAGCTGATGTTACCACAGTTATGTTTGCAATAATGCACGTAACACGTTAATAGTTAATCCTAATGTGTGACAGATAAGGGATGTCCGTGCTCCACATAGGAGCTTTTCTTGATGCCCGCTTACTCGACTCACTGCAGCTTTAAATCCAGCAGCGAGAGTCAGTGGCTCGTGAACGGAAAAGCTCTTACGGAGCCTCAGTAGGAGAGATTACTTCCTGTTCCTCTGCCACAGGCAGACATGTGATCATGCATGTGACTAGGAGTAAACCAGCAACATGGAGAAACATTCTTGTGTTTTATTTTTTTTTACAAGAGAGATATGAAGCAGTGGAGGTATCATACCGTGTCGTGCTGTGTTTTTTTTAGGCTGTTTTAAGACATGGCGTGTGTGTAGCATAAAGGGAAGCAGAAAATGTGCGCCGTCCCTTTAAAAAAAAAAGTCAGCAGTGCACAGGAAGCAGAAGTGGCACTGGGTCTTCTGATTGGTTGGAGGAGAGAACTGAAGAAAGCGCAGTGGTGTGTGTGTGTGTGTGTGTGTGTGTGTGTGTGTGTGCGCGCGCGCACAGGCTGGTGTCTCCTTGGTGACGGATGGTTTAGGAGCCGAAAGCCAGATGGGCACTCGCAGTCTGTCATCTCCGCAGAGGAAAGAACACACACACACACACACACACACACACACACACACACACACACACACAGCCCATTTCTTAGTCACAGTGTGTGTGTGTATATGGATGCATGTGTGAGCACCTGAAACGTCTCATCATGTATAATGCATTAGAATGAGCTCCGATCCTCCGCACTAATGATAAATCTGTGTGTGTGTGTGTGTGAATGTGTGTGTGTGTGCGCGCATGTGTGTGTTGTCATGTTGCCCTGCCCCCATTAGCTAACCAAACCAGTCAAGACCTACCAGCCCCCATTAAATTATCACACCCTATCACACACACACACACACACACACATGCGCACACACACACCCAGAGTAAGAATGAGGGAGAAAGAGAGAGAGGCAGAGGGAGGAAGGGAGAAAAGGATGGATGGACTGAGGGTAAATAGAAAAAGAGATGGCAGGATATGAGACATGAGGTGAAAGAGTGAGAAGGAGGAATAATAATTACATCGAGATGGTTTAGAGAAAATGAACAAGTTGTTCTTTGTAGTGATTAATGATGATGTGATGAATATGTCAGTTATGATTTTCTGCTTAAGGGTAATTGTGTGTGTGTGTGTGTGTGTGTGTGTGTGTGTGTGTGTGTGTGTGTGTGTGTTCGCGTACTTGAACTGGGCCGTAATCAAAAGACAATTCACTTGCTATTATTCAACTCTCAGTCGGCGTCTTACTTTCTTTCTCCCAGCCAATCAGAGCAAGCCTGGGGCACAAACGATTATGATTGGTTAAAGGTGGCAAACAGTTATAATTGACAGCAGGCAGGGCTTGGTGTATCTTCAGTTAAGTGCTAGCACAAATTCCCCTCTCTCGCAGTTTAAAGGTTATACTGTATACTTACAGACGAATTCAAGAGCTGTTTTTTTCCTAAACTCAAATCCTTTAGGAGCTGCTCCCAAAAGCACATTGCCATGGAAACGCAGAAAGCACGCCCCTAAGTTTCCCTCCATGCACTGCCGAACACTGTCCTGTCATGCACAATCCCATTCTCAGATTTAGCTCATCTTCAGTAAGCTTTGTCCTCGTCAGGGTCACGGTGGATCCGGAGCCTGTCCCGGGAACTCTGGGCGCGAATCAGGAATACATATGTTGTGTGAATTGATTTACTCACTGTCATAGCTGCTCTTCGTTCCTGACAATATTCGGTGCAGGTCCTTCGAATAGGCATCAACCTGTACAGAGTTGTTGAATCCTGGATTCTGATTGGTCACAATGTGTTGAGTAGATTTCGATTACAGCAGCTCTGAAAGTTGTTCCGGACGTAATTCAAATCACAGGTTTATATTAATGCACTCATTCTAATGCGTTATCATTTTGTAGTAACGACTCACACAGGATCTTGTATGGCAGACACTCTGCAATAATCTAAGACTAATAATAAACAAACCGATTTTTAAAAATGTGTTTGATATTTAACAAAGGAAAACTTGAAATCAGAATACACTTGATACGGTGGCCTTTTCAGTAAGGCGACATGAACTCGGTATTCATGCTGCATTCACCACTGGAAGTCGAGGCTGATGTTTGTTTTATTCAGGAAAAGGATCACACGATGGGAGTATGACCAATCAAGGAAGGATACAGTATGTCGTGACTGATAAGACCCAATCACGAAGCGAAAGTGGGTGTCTGCATGATCGTTTCCAAATCTCTACGTTTCTGGCCGTCCACACTTAAACATTCTCAAACTAAAACGGGGCCAGCAGCGTTTTCAAAACACTCCATTTTCGTGGCTCGAAAACTAGTATGGACGCCAGACGTAAAGGTAGCAAAAGGGATTCATTTTAAAACTAAAACGTATTAGCATAGACATAGCCTTCGACTAATTATAATCTCATGTGATAAAATGTGTTGATATTTACCAAAGCAAAGCTAATAATCAGTACACACGTGATTTGGTGACCTTTTGAGTAAGGAGACATGAACGTAACATAAATGGATGCAGTCTCCAGTGTCACTGCTTTGTAGCAGTCAGTAAGACTGTGCGTTGTCCAGTTTCTTTATAACATGACACACTGAGGTATTTGTTTGTTTGTTCTCAAGAGAGAGAAGAAAGAAAGGGTCAAGCATTCATGGTAAAGCAATGTTTATAGCTGCTATAATGTAAGTCATACCGGGTACTTGTTTCGAGGATGTTAAACTACATTAACGTAACCATAAATAGATATAAACCCCAGTGTTTCTTTGATTCATAATAATTGCAATCCTTGATATATTGCTGTGGTTTAAGAGGAATAAAACACTTTGGGATGTGCTGTTATTGGAAACTAATCAACTTCAGGGTGGTAACAGTATCTCTGCTTCAGGTTGGGCTGCATCGCACCACCTCGTCTTTGATTATTCTCCTCTAACAGAATGCCCCTAGGTCATATGAAGAAGGTCATATGACTTACTTTTAAATACTACAGCATGTTTTGGAATGAGTCTTATCTGAGGTTGGACTTGACACGCAGTTTGTTTTTCCCCCATAATTATCGCTGTATAATTGTTCTTTTTCTAAAATATTTATTGCAGGGGTTTGTTTCTGTAGCGCCCAGCTCCACTAACACACGCAGTCATGCTTCGATAGTAGTGTGCTTCAGGTTTGTCTTGCATGCTACAGAAAAGCACAAATACACACTTTTCAGATGCTGTCAGTGTTGTTGTCGTAGCTGTTAAATATTGTATGACCTCACATGTTTTGCGAGTCTGTAAAGCTGGTTCCGCCTGTTGTCTTTCTCTGATATAGTGTTTATTTGTTCTAGTAAGCGTTCACCACTGGCGCCTCGCTACTAATTATCCAGCCTGATCAGAAGTCTTATGAGAGCTAATCGATGGAAGGGCATAACGATGACCTTTTTGTCATTCATAATTGATGCTAATGCCTCTCCTCCTTTAAACGTGTCCTTTATTTCTTCTTTTCTGTCAGAGGACGGAAAGCATGCAGGATAAGAGTGACAACCCCTTTAAAGGTCCTTACTGTAAGTTCCTCCCTCTTTTCCTAAAGCCCCTTCTCCTCCTCCTCCTCCTCCTAATGTCACTCGAGGGGTTGTCATGGTTACCGGATCAATGATGGCCAAGAGGAAATACATTTTACATGTAGATCATCGTGCGTGTGTGTGTGTGTGTGTATGTGTGTGTGTGTGTGTGTGTGTGCACATGCGCGTGTGTATATGTGAGAGAGAGAGAGAGCGAGCGAGCAAGAGAGAGAGAGAGAGAGAGAGAGAAAGGCATGCGACAGGAAGATGGAGGGATTGAAAGAGCTTATGAATAAATGATGATGGAGGGAGTGGATAGGCAAGAGAGGATGAGAGGTATGGCTGGATGGGGCGAAAGAGAGAGGATGGAAGTGGGGAGTGTGGAGTGGGGTGTGTGTGTGTGTGTGTGTGTGTGTGTGTGTGTGTGTGTGTGTGTGTGTGTGTGTGTGTGTCCGCGAATGCAAGACAGAAAGGTGTAAGTAGGTAAACAATCTTTGCAACTTTATAGTCGCTCACTCACGCACACACACACACACACACACACACACACACACACACGACTCTGTGTGATTCATCCATGACGTGTGTCAGACTCAATGCCCGCAGGAATGGAGTCTTCCCAGAGAGAGAGAGATGCAAGTGAACGAAGCAGTAAAGAGGAAAGGAAGGAGGACAGGCGTGAGGCAGTAGTTTCTCTCTCTATCCGTCTCTCTTTCTCTCTCTCTCTTTCTCTCTCTCTTTCTCTCTCGCCACCTCTGTCTTTCTTAACAGTAAGAATAGCACGGAACACACACGCCACATGCCGTGTGTAGCTGAGTGTTCTGAGCTCAGCCTGACACACTGTCACTTTTAGTAGTTCTACATGTTAAAATTCTGATCTCAGATCAGTGGAAGTGGAAAAATCATGAAGTGATACTGCCCCTTTCTTTCCAAAAGTGGTGTCTCTGCTCAACAAGACAGTGTGATGACACTCTTGTTCAACTCATATGACACACTTCTGCATCTATATTTCCCATATGTATGTAAGGAATAAAAGACTTGGAGGTGTGCTGTTATAGGAAAATAATGAACGCCAGGGTAGTGAGATTCGTCGGAGGGTTACTGTTCTAATTTGTCAGTTTTGATTTGTTTTTTTTACATTTAATAATGAACAACACTTTTACTTGTTTATAGTTTAATAGTTTAATGTTGTGGAACGTCCACGAACAACCAACATGTTAGCTTTTCCACTTTTTGTTTTCACTTTAATACCATAAAAATGAAGCTTGTCATGTTACAGAGAAACCAGAAGCCGTCCATCCTGGGACGTATCCACAGTTACAGCTTTACCTCCGACCAGAACGAAACACTAACAGTGGAGACTCCTTCCAAAAATGTTAAACATCTCCTCAGAGAAAATGCAAGCCTCTGCCCTGCATGTAGGCACTACTGTCAGAGCTGCTGTTACTGAAACACCTTCTGACCAATCAGAATCATGAACTCCGCAGCGTTGTGGTGTGGTTTTGGAAAGCTTTTGTAACCCAGACTTGGCAACCCTGCTCATATTTAACCACAAACATCAGAGTTTTAAAGGATTTTTTTCCCCTAATTACCATCATATAATTGTTATAACCAGCCATCTCCTTCCTTGCCTCCGTATAACACTTGTGTATCTGTATTATATTACTGCTGGGTTCTGTATCAAATTTGTCTTATTTACTTATTATCTTCTATTCTTACTAAAGATCAGCACTCATACTCTTATGTGACAGCGATGATCAATCAACACAACACAATAAACGTGTGAATAAAAATGGTTTCATGTTATTTAATTTATCTGGTAACTTCATCAAATACATACGCATGGATTGAACTTGAGCTCCCAAACACAAAACGTATGTCCTTTCAGAAATCTGCATTTAAAGCATAGTGATTACATACAGTGCTATTTGAGGGAGGATTGTCTGGTCTACAGAACATGTACAGACAGCAGAGACTGGAGTCTCGTACTAGGACCAAGCTGTCGGGGCTGTGTATAGTTTGGCTTTTATCAATTCCAGCTCTGTTTAACAATTCTGGTTCTTATTGAGTCCCCATTTTGATTCCAAAAAAGGTCAAATGTTTGGATAATAGAACATTTTATATACGTATCCTCTTTCGTATTAGATTACAAAACTTTTATTTTATTTTCAAATCTCATTGGAAATCAATTAGAAAGACACAATGACTTTTATTTTGAAATGTCTTGCAGCCACGGCGAGCCAGCCAGGGTAAGTGAGCCTCCGCGGCTCCACAAGATTCTCCCGTTCTTGCGCTGAATACTTTTGGAAAGCTCGCAGATATGTAGCCTTTGTTTGTTAACTTTGACAATATAAATTTTTAATAAAGGGTTATCACAGAACAGAAATAAATGTTTTTTTTTGCAGGTACCTGGTACTGGGTATTTTGGGTTTGTCTCTAATTTGGAACCAAGTTTTCGTTCCCAACCCTACCAGCTGGATTACTAGCTTGGCTCCAAGAATGTGCAGCAGAAAAAAAAAAAAAAAAAATGAAGATGCTAGCCAGACTCCTTTACCGGACTCTGCTGATAACATCTCTGCCATTGGGTTAAAACAGGTTGATGCAAACAGGACCAGTCATTTGAAGTCTCTTTTCATCTCGTGTAGGTATATTTTAAGTGAGATTAAGCATATTGTACACAGTTAATTGTGGTAATGATAAATCACCATATAGATCTTCTCTGTTGTGTTTATGGCCAAAACTACTAGAAGCTACAAATGCTGATAATGCAGAATATATTTTACTCCAAAAACTATGGGCATTAGCAGTTAACTCATTATGCATGGGAGATCATGATATAGGGTGGTGTGGTGGTTAGCACTGTCGCCTCACAGCAAGAAGGTGCTGGGTTCGATCCCTGGGTCACCCAGGGTGCCTTTCTGTGTGGAGTTTGCATGTTCTCCCCGTGCATTCGTTTGTTTCCTCCGGGTGCTCCGGTTTCCTCCCACAGTCCAAAGACATGCAGATTAGGTCATCTGGCTACTCTAAATTGCC
>JAQQZU010000025.1:192403-228589 GCA_030068025.1 Parauchenoglanis punctatus
GTAGAGGAGGTTGGATGAAGATGTAGTGAGCAGGGTGGTAGAGGAGGTTGGATGAAAGGGTAGTGAGCAGGGTGGTAGAGGAGGTTGGATGAAAGGGTAGTGAGCAGGGTGGTAGAGGAGGTTGGATGAAGATGTAGTGAGCAGGGTGGTAGAGGAGGTTGGATGAAAGGGTAGTGAGCAGGGTGGTAGAGGAGGTTGGATGAAAGGGTAGTGAGCAGGGTGGTAGAGGAGGTTGGATGAAGATGTAGTGAGCAGGGTGGTAGAGGAGGTTGGATGAAAGGGTAGTGAGCAGGGTGGTATAGGAGGTTGGATGAAAGGGTAGTGAGCAGGGTGGTAGAGGAGGTTGGATGAAAGGGTAGTGAGCAGGCAGGCAACTTGTAGCCTGACCACCAACAGGAACACTCTTAGGGAAAAAAGGTACCATCTAAAACCCTATAACGTTTCCTTAGTTTGCCGGTCTAGCAATCTGCATTGCCGAGTAATGTTTGCGACACATAATAATGATAGCTGATCATCCAATACTACTCCAACACTATCCATTTTTAGAAGAACTGATCTGAAAGTTCTTAAAGAATTCAAGATCAGCACAGGTCACCAGGAGTGAACAGAAGTGTTGCTGTTGTTGAACTTTAGGTGCAGTTATTTATCCATGATAAAATGTCTGCCAGACATAGCAACCATGGGTATCTGATCACAGAAAGGAAAACAGAAGTTGTGTGTCCTCAGTGTAGTAGTATTAGAAAAAGTTATGTAATTGTATTGCATCATTAAGAGAACAGATTTTGTGGCAAAGGAGTAAAGGACCTAGCATTCAGGTTTGGAGGACTCCGTTAAAAGTCTGCTTGGAGCAGATGTGGATACTCTTGTCACCTGATACGAGTGCACCTCCAGGCATGACGCAAGCTTCTGCCATACTGAGCGAGTGATCCTCAGGCTGGTGAGGAAAAAGAGAAGCATATTATGGTTAACTGTGTTATAGGCTGTAGAGAGGTCCAGGAGGTCCAGGAATAACACCGTGGCTGATCTAAAGGGAGAAAGCTTCACATTCCCTGTGGAGGGAAGTTTCTGTAAAGTTTCTGCATTGTCTCAGTTTAAATGAGACTATTTGGGATTCCAGAGTTAGTTCTGGGTAAGAGAGAGACACCTGGCTATGGATAACATGGTTGAGGGTTTTTGAAAAAGAAGAAAGGAGAGATTATGGTTGGTTTCTTCTCACATTAGAGTGGTGTAGTATGGGTTTGTTTGTTTGTTTGTTTTGTTACAAAATGGACACCTATCTGACAGTCTTAAAGGCAGTCGAAACATGTCCTGATGGAACCACTGGATTGAAGATGCACTGCACTGCATTCCTGCTTTATGCATACATTATGACTGTTTCATTTCCTCTTGCTGGTTCAATGTGAGAGACAAGAACAAGAGAGAGTTCCACATCTTTTTCTTGCCTTCTCTCTGTCACACTATCCATCTCTGTCTTAAGCATTGTCTCTGTGATTCTTTGTTTCCCTCTGTCTTTATCGGTTTCTCCTAACCCTGTCTCTGTTTCTTTTCTCTAGCATAGGACATGACAGCTTTTCTGCTGTCTCTTCTCTTCCTGTCTTTCTGTCTATGGCACAGCCTTTGTCTTTGTGTCCGTCTCTCTCGCTCTCTCTCTCGCTCTCTCTCTCTCTCTCTCTCTCACTCTCTTTCTCTCAGTAATGGTGTGCGCTAGCAGGGCTGCTGAGGGCTTTATTGGATTGGAGTAGGATTTCAGTGACTGTGTTTAACATGCACCCAGCCTCTGCAGCACACACACACACACACACACACACACACACACACACACACACACAGAGTTTAAACAGCCTGCCATTAAAAACCAAGAGAGGCGGGGTAAATGTGTGTGTGTGTGTGAGTGTGTGTGAGAGAGAGAGAGAGAGAGAGAGAGAGAGCGAGAGAGTGAGCACATTTAGAGCATTTAGGAGGAGGTGGTGTTGCTCGGTGAGCGGAAGCTCCATGTGCCGGTTCTTCTTGTGTCCCCCCACCTCTCTCTCTCAATCTCTCTCTCTCCTTCTCTCTCTCCACACACACACACACACACACACACACACATACACTTCTTTTTCTCCCTCATTAATATCTTATTACATTAGTGTTTGCCAGTGGCCACTGCTCACTGTTAGCTTCCATCTTCACATTTCCTGGTCCACACACACAGGCAGGAACGTCGTGCTAAATTGAGAGTTATTTTTAAACCTCTCTTGATCCCACAGACAGGAACAAGTTGAGAGAGAGAAATGGAGAAGAGCAGCTAGAAGACAGCACACAAGTGTGCTTTTTAAACTTAAACACAACAGGCCACATTCAGAGTTCAGTTAGGCCTGGTTTATACGCATCAGCGTACTTCAGAATGATTTGCATGGGCGGCTATATAGGTGTCTGCCTTCGCACTTGCATGCGATGTGAATGAGTCCACTAGGGGGCAGAAAATGAAAAACTAAATGAAAGTCTACGCACTTCACTGCAGAAAATATCGAGAGAAGAGGAGTATCAATGCTACTTACTTGCAGGTTTTAAATTACTAATAAAGTCAATCACATATGGAGCAGTTTTGGATTTTCAGATGGTTTCTACGTAAAAAGATGAGCTAAATGGTCTGTTCAGATGGCATAAGAGTTCTGGACACATGTCTGTTAAGTAATGGTGCCAGGGGACATCTGTAGGACGTCTAATTATGATTGATTCAAAAGGGATAAATGGTCTCTGGATAAATCACAGAGATGGGTGTGTCTTCATGATGTACGCTTTGCTGTGGCACTAAAAAAATCTGTTTGTTCGACATACACCTCATTTTAATACAAACGTATTGTTTTGTCCTTTATTATAAGCACATTGTAGAGTGTGTGGCTGCACAAGTTGCAGTTAATCACTAGGTCACATGACCGTAACATGTATGTAGGATATACATGTGCTAGGAACTCGATAACTTTCCTAATATCCACAGAAGTCTGCTTCTCTGACAAGTCCTTATAAAATCTTGACTATATTTTGTTGTTATTGTAATGTTTGAGGATGGATGTAGACCAAGATGTTTGCCAATCTGTCTCAAATTGGTGTAGCAAACTGCATGGCCCTGAGCGTCTGCCAAGACTACAACTTGAGGGAAAAAAAAGACCAATTAGATGACAACCTCCTAGAAATGGAAACAGCCAGGTCGATAAATGAGGTCCGTTTGTTCAACTCACAATGTTATTGTGCTTGATGTAGACTAGGTTTGGCAACACAATTTGACTGCTACATGTGCCTACTACACACAGAAAACACAACAATAATGCGTCATAGTCATGGTAATAAATGGGTTAATTCAGAAAGGTCAGTCTTCATTTTTCTGTCTTTGATTTGATTTCAAAATAGATACGGATTGAAGGGCTGATGCATAAATTCCCCAGGATACAACATAATCTTTACAACATAAAGTTTACATGGGATGTGTACTAACTAAGGCTATTTCTCCTAGTCTTTTTGTAGAACCTAAAATGCTACATGCTCATTTTGGTGTGCCAGCATTTTATTTAACGCCTTAATTTATTAAATACTAAATGTTTTGGAGTAGATAGTAGCTAGATATTTAGTTGTTCATGTTTACCTGCTCTAATGATAACCTCCTGGTGTAATGTGAGCCAGCCAGCATTATTCAATGCTTTTTATAACAAGGATGTTAGCTAGGTAGCTATATATGCTTGGCTAACTAACTCGACATCTCCTTGTTGTAATGCTAGCTTATTCAAACCATTTCTGTTTATTCATAATTAAGACATATTTAAGTTAATTTCATATGGCACATGAGTTTAACAACCAATGATATGGGTCAATTCAGCAAACGATATTATATATACTTTGTGTGTATGTGTACATGTACGTGTGTTTGTGTATGTACCTGTGTGTGTATGTACATGTGCATGTGTACTTGTTAAGGGACTCCCAGGCCTGCACACCTGTTTGTGTTTGTGTGTGTGTGTGTGTGTGTGTGTGTGTGTGTGTGTGTGTTTAGGCTTTTCTCTGACTGTTTAATTAAATAGCCATTTGCCTTAATGAGCTCATTTCACAGTCTGATGAGCCAGACCTCACACACACATGCACCCACACACACACAAACACACACACACACACACACACACACACCCTTCTACAAACACATCGGTGTTGTTGGAATACTTCCGAGGATCATCATGCATTGTGTGTGTGTGTGTGTGTGTGTGTTTAAAAGTGCGGTGTCAAAGGTTACTTTGGGTCAAAGTTGATGCTGAGTGTACTGAGTGTAACACCACAGTAATGCCAGTGTAGTGTACAGTGTGAAAAGAAATACTGTGTTCATTTAAAATGAGAAAGTCTAATAAATTTATTTACATAACATTTTGGTGCCTTCAAATGGGTTCATGTTTACCACGCGGTGAACATGAACCCATTTGAAGTCACCAAAATGTTAGAAGATGAGTCCATATGAACGCCTCGGTAGCTTCTGGCGCCGACAGACGTCCATGTTGCTGTTGCCTGACAGAGGTGTTCTCACAATGACTTACCACTTGAATACCAAGCATTTCATGTACACGACATACGCACCACTCTATCATGCTGTGGCTTCTTTGGGAACTGTTTTTGTTCACGGAGCAAAAATAAAATATTTGGCTATATTGTGTCTGGAATGTTACTTGATATTAACTCCTTATTTAAAGAATTGCTATAAAAAAGCAACATTAAACTTGCTATCATATTATTGTGTATCGCAACCCACAGCCATGCTGATACGCGGTATGACAGTGCTGTTTTGCTCATGCAATATTGCAAAATATAAGGCAAACCACAGGAATACATTAAGGCACAAGCTTGCAACAGCTGTTGCAAAGGGGCTGGTACTAAGGACATTCAACATCTCATCCATCCAATCCATCCTACCATCAATCCATCCATCCAATCTATCCATCTGCGCCATCTAATCCATCCATCCATAAATTCATCCAATCCATCCATCAATCTATTCCATCAATTCATTCATCTATCTTTCTAATCATCCACCTATCCATCCATTAATCTGCTCCATGATCTGCTCCATCCATACATCTCCTCTATTTTCTATCCATCCATCAATCCCCTCGATTCATTCATCCATTTCAAGTAGTCATCCATCCATCCATCATCTCTCATCAATTCATTAATCTATCCATCTAATCATCCATCCATCTACCTATCCATCCATTTATCCACTCCATTCATCCACTTTATCCAGATGATGCATCCACATTTCTCATCTTTATCATCTACCCATCCATCACATCAATCCATCCATCCATCAATCTATCCCATAAATTCATTCATCTGTCAATCTAATGATCCAGCTATCCATCTAATGATCCATTCATCCACCTATCCATCCATTAATCTGGCCCTTCCATCTGTTTAATCCATCCGCCCCACCCTACATCTTATCTATATCGTTTTCCTTCCATCCATCCATCCATCCATCCAATTTATTCATCCAGTTAATTTATCCATCCATTTAATTATTCATCCATTCATCAATCCATCAATATATCCTTTCATCAGCCATTCACCTAATCATTCATTCATCCTCCTATCTATCCATCAGTTCATCCATCCATCCATAAATCCATGAGGCTATGCCATCAATTCATTCATCTATCCATCTAGTCATCCATCCACCCATCCATTAATCTGCTCCATCCATCTGCTTTATCCATGCGTTTCATCCATGCATGTCATCTATGTTGTCTATCCATCCATTCCATCAGTACATCCATCCATCTATCCATCCATCTACCCCTTCATCTTTCCATCTATCTATCCTATGTAAGTGGTTGGGTGTTGAAATCCATTTTTTGTAACAGTTCTTTTGCTTTTTGGTGTGAATTAATTTTTGTAGACGTTAAATAAAAAATAACATTAAATCCCTGTTCTTAAACAGTTTTATTTGTTTTAAATACATTGCGGCTGTTTTGCTGCCACTTGATTAGCAAAGCTAAATCTTGTGATATGTATTGTAACGGTATTACGGTATAATATTTGTTGCCATGTTTTTCCACTGTGGTAACATTCAGCTCCATAAAGCTACCTGCTGGAGTGTCTGATCATTAACAGTCAGCCATCAGTGACAAATGTTACCTGCATTTACTTTGTTGGTGAATGTGGATATAACCCCTGGACGAAACCCTTAATGTTTTCAGAAATGTCACATGGCATAATTTATCACACTAACAGTATCATAATGTCATAGTGACTGTCCTATTTCATCATCAGCTTTTCCCTCTAATTTATTAGGCTCAGTAAGGAGCAGCACATGTGGCACTTCATTTAAGAACGATCCTTCCTTTTGTTTAATTACGCTCTGTGTGTGTGTGTGTGTGTGTGTGTGTGTGTGTGTTTGAACTTGAGGATGAAGAGTCACTTGGTTCACATCATAGAATTCTTCTGCTCTTTTGTGTGTGTCTGTACTTTTCTTTCCCTTTTTTGTGCCAGCTCACTGAAGTGAGGAGTCTTGTACTGCAAGAGAGCGAGAGAGAGAGAGAGAGCGTGAGAGAGCGAGAGAGAGAGAGAGAGAGAGAGAGGAGGAGGAGGAGTAAGACATAAAAACAAAAGAGATGGGAAGGAGGAGGAGGAGCAGAAGGAGGAGAGAGATGGTTACGGAGAAAAAAGTGGTGAGGGAAAAAGGGAGAGAGAACAGAGCAAGAGATGGAGGGATGGACGGAGGTTGGTTATTGGTTGAAGTGTCCACTGCACCGAGCCCTGGAGGATTTGGTGGGGGGACGGATCAGGATCAGGAGGTTGCTATAACAACAGCACCTTGGTGGTTCTCTCTCTCTCTGTATTCCTCCAGGCACATGAAAGCTTTACATTGCTCTCAAGCTCTCTCACTTCATTCCCTCCCTCCTGTTATTTCCCTCCATGTCTCTGCTCCCTCTCTCTCTCCCTCTCTCTCTCCTTTCTCCCTTGCTGTGTGTTCTTCCACATGGGAGCAGTGCAAAGAGCACGAGTGTTTGTGTGAGCTACTGAAAGCCCTAATAGGCAGTGACACAGAAAAACAAACTCCAGGCTCTACACACACACACTCTGTTTGCCCCTCCCACCATACAGTTTCTGAGTACATTATTTAACACAGACGATGCGTAATAGTATAGCGTGTTTACCCATAATGTACTGCTGCAATCACGGTGCACATAGCTTGAGGCACGCTGCATTTCTACAGCTCCCTGTCCATACTCACCCAATCCATACTCTCTGCGTTTGCGCGTGTACGGATGCCTGTGTGACGGTTGCTGGCAACACACGTTTGTAATTAAGCTTCGCTCAGCATTCCGCCTTTTTAGGAAGGCGATGTTTAAGGAGGTAAACTGCTCATACGCGTACAGCAAACCCGCACAAGTCATCATATTTCCATTGTGACTGCAATTTTTGGCGTTCTCAATTAATTAAATATGAGCTAATGCTAGCTAATTGGCTTAATGAAATATTAGCTGATGTTAGATATCAGCCTTTATTGACTCTTATATTTATTTAATCAAACCACAAGGTCCCAGTTCAGATATCTTTTTCGTAATCACTTATTTTTATGTTCGTTCTAATTGTGTTTACAGTATATGCGATTCAGTGAATGTGACTAAGGAGATCACTTACTTTGATTAAAAGATTTATGATTCAAAGTCCAACCCATGTTTTTCATATTCAACTATTTTATTATTCAAAACGATGCACTTAACTGACTCATGGATGTGAAATGGAAGACAAACCGAAATGGAAATTCAGATGAAATTCTTGCCTTACGAGGCTTTCTCACAGATAGACAGAGCAAAGTATGACTTGGAACTATACCCGCAAAAAAAGAAAAGAAAAAGGGTTTTGTGTTTTTATTAAGTATATACATTGTGATTTTTGACAGCACTCTTTTATAGCGAATAACATTTCAGTGAGCTGAATTTCTGTAAAATCCTTTTAGATGTATTTCGGATATTATTCCATAATAAATCTAGAAATCAATATAAAACTCTCGAAGTAATACAATTGTATGGAATTGGTAGAAAGCCATGAAATTTACGGATAGTTTTACTGGTTTTGCTGTTTTGCCTTTGAACGCTTCAGGAAGTCGGGTTTATCACATACAGTGCGAAGAAAATAAAAACATGATTAGTTATAAATAATAGCGTGAAACAAAGCTACTTTGTTTTCAATTGGCTGCATAAATGTGATTAGTTTGAATATTGAGCAAAACAATAGCGCTGTTCATTTCAGCAATTATCATGCAGCCAAAGTTAAGAGGTAAACGACAAGGACAAGTGTGAAAATGGCATCCTAACCAACATGACAAAATAAGAGGAGGACAGATCAGCATGCATTGTTCCCTCGCTCTCTCTCTTTCTTTTTCTCTTTGGCTCGCTTTTCTTTCTATGTCTCTCTCTGTGTCTTTCTCTCTCTCTTGAGTGGGAGGGTGTTGTGACTGACACACAGCCTAATCGTCTTTACGGCATGATAAAGTGGCACGAGCATCGACAGGCGTCGTGCTGTCGGTTGCCGTGGCAACCCCGCCCAGAGGTGTAGCGCTGGAGGAACGCGACCTACCTACATACAATTGCAACACACACCTGCACCTTGCACACACGCACACACACCTGCGAACGAGAGCAAGACGCTGAAGACAGATGAGATAAACCGATGGAAAATAAGAAAAGCAGAAAGATCTGTGTTGTTTTATCCCGTTTATCGTGCTTATCTCGTTTACCTGTCCAGATAACGCTTTTCAGTAAACATGAGCCGCCTTTGTTTCCCATCGTGATCTCACTCTTCATGGAAAGAGAGAAAGAGAGAGAGAGAAAGACGGGAGGGGGAGAAGACATGCTGCCTCGGAGGAGAGCTGGAGAGAAGATCCATGAATCTCGTTATTTCAGAATCTCATTTGGCATGTTTCAGTGGAGTGGCGTGTGGGGCGTCTCTCTCAAAAACACACACGCACACACACACACAGGTCTGCAGGGATGTGTTGTGGAAGAGGGTGGGTGGCATATTGAAGCCGAATATGAGGCAAATTTGTCACTCATGCTCTCATCGCCATTCCGTAATTAACCCGCACATATGCATGCTATGCTGCCTTATTCTCACTCACACTGGAATGCACATGGTGTGACACAAAGATGCACCCAGGGAAGAACAGACAAGCATACATTTTTGCATACAAACATGCGCACTTGCTTTCACCCCCTGTAATTAACGGGCTGTTAAATGTGTTGACTGTGAGAGTCATTAGCACAAATGGAACGAGGGATGAAGAAGAGGTGGCGAGGGACAAGAGACACTCTTCACCTCCTTTAATACTCTTTTCTCGTCCTCATCCTGCTAGTGTTTGTCACTTTGTGCACGTCAATATTTGCTATCGTTAGCTCTCTGCCGTGCTGGCTGTAAACCCAGCAGGTTAGGAACTGTGTGGTGAGAAGGATAGTGCAGCAGCGTAGAGGCATTCTGATTGCATTTATATGAATTTCTGCAGGTTTTGTTAAGAATATAATTTATGGCTTTGTTGGTTTTTAAAATTGTCTTGTTTTTATTCTGTTCAGCTGCACCGAGCAGTTGTCCTTGTCTCCTGACTGCCTTTGAACGAATGATTGAAAATGATCTGTTAAACAGTTTAAGCCATGATATTCAACTCAGAACTGGTATTTTGTTAAGCTCTGTCTGTGTTGTGTGTGTGTGTGTTTGTGTGTGTGTGTGTGTGTGTGTGTGTGTGTGTGTCAGACATGCAAGTGATGCTCAGCTTAGACAGAACTTAATGGCTGAGACAAATTAAGCAAAGGAGCACAATTGTGATAGGGACTTGCCCATGTGTGAACAATGAACCTTTTATAAGTGACATTTCATTTTTGCACATGATATTTTCTTTAACTCACTCTCTCTCTCTTTCACTTTCTCACTCTCTGGCTCACTGTCTCTGCTCTGTCTGACTCTCAGGATAATGATTAAGTGCTAACTGGGGTTTATCATCACCTTGTTCTCTTTGAGTGATTCTCCTTCTGACTAGTCTAAAAAGAGTCACATGTGTGCATAGGATTTGTAGTTAGTTTAGATACACAGAATGATGTACTGCCAAAAGAGAAGTTCCATTTACTAAGAGCTCCCCATAAAGCTTAGAGCGGTTAACTGCTTTGAATGAGAGTGTAATTATCTCTCAAAAGGCCTCATTTTAAACACAAGCATATGCACAGATTATAGGATTCATAGCTGCTAGAATAGTAGGAATTGTACACAGTTTATATAAAGCAGAGAGTATGGCCTCAGCTGACAAATGTCAGGGTAAATTAGAAATTAAATATGAACCTCTGCTCAGTTTAGAAACGTTCTCTCTCCTCCGATTTGTGATTTTAATTTTCCTATAATGATACATACATTACTAAATGTTTGTAAGCACCAGCTCATAGAAAGCCTTCCCTCATTTAAGTAAATTATTCAGTGACATGTTAAACAAATCAAAACAAATTAAGTTCTTAATAGTATTCCTGATACAGCTTTTCACATTCCAGGAGTTTTTTTTTGAGGTGTTTTACCCAGGAGGCTTTTCATAAACTTCCCAAATAGGCAGTGCTCTTCTGCTTTTAAAGTAATTTTAAGTAAAAACTGCTTACTAAATAAACATGTTGATGTATATATGGATATTAACCTCATTATTTAGAAACTAATTTTTAACCATAGGCTACTTTTTAAAGTATGTTTAAGACAGTAAAAAAATATAGGCCTATATTCAGTCTAGTGTGTCCATTAGAGATGATAAGATTCACTGATTCGCATTGTTGCACCAATTTAAAAGTTCACAATGTGATTGCCCTGATTTAAAAAAAAAAGAAGTGTGCACAGGATATAATTTGTCCAGTCAGATGAGTACACGGCCTGAGAATGGGAGACTGTCGTGGTGGCTCGCTCACCATGGCACCAACGAGATTTCAAATTAAAAGTCCCTGTGGCTCTCTCCATAACACAATCAGGATTTCAAAATAAAACCCTTCTCATGCCATTACTTCCTGAAGTCACATGGCGGATTAGCATGATACTACCATATTGAATTGCAGATCATATGCTTTTGTATTGCATTGAATTGCATTGTGTTGAATCAAATTGTGTCGAATCACACTGCACTGCGAGAAGGATGAATTGTATCGCATTAATAGTAGCTTCATATGTATCTTTAATGAATCGGATCATTTTCAATACGTCAAGATGTGCATCACATTGGCCTTGGTGATTGAGATTCACATCCCTAGTGTTCACCTTTGACTGGTAGTGTATATTCTAAGAACATAATGGCTCTGCTCAGACATAATAATAATCTCAACTTAGTCTTAAAATCTTAGGAAAACTAATAATTTTTCTCTCTCTTTCTCTCTCAGCTTCAGGAGACAGTCAAAAGAAAATTGGACAGTGCCCAGTGCAGATCTCCTTTAAATGGTGACCAGAATGGGATCTGTGATGGAAGCTACTCCCCCACCACAAAGCGGTTGCGTAAGGAGGGTAACAGTGGACTGGACTCTCTGGGCACTTTGCCCAACAGTGTACCCCCAATCTCTCCACTTCACCAAATGGACATCAAGCCCACGTTACCTACAGGCAACAACACAACATCTAATAATGCATTGGGTAATGGTAATGCCGGTACAAACCATATTACAGGGCGAGCAGAGGACTTGGGTAAGAATGGTGGCATGCCAGACATTAAACTGAATGGATCTTTGGATCTGGATGATGGTTTCAGCCTTCTAAAGGACATGAAACAAGAGCCTCTGGACGACGCAACGGGAATCGAATCTTCTGACACCTCACTGTCCAATCAGAACAAGTTGTTCTCTGACATCAACCTAAATGATCAGGAGTGGCAAGAGCTGATTGACGAGCTGGCAAACACGGTTCCTGAAGACGACATGCATGACCTCTTCAATGAAGACTTTGAAGAGAAAAAGGAAGTTAGTGATTTCAGCCGGCCAACAACAGAGCAAACACAGAATCTGCAAGAGCCCGTACCTCCTCCAGTCGCCACAGCACCCAACAACCCACCACAGACACAGGGTGGGCAGATGGGCTCTCCGCAAGTTCGCCCAGCTTCTTCTGGACCACCGTTTGCCACTGCTGCCAATGGCACACCACCCCAGCAACCCTTGCAGCAGTCTCCAGCAGTCGCTATGGCATCAGGGTCTCCTGCAAGCTGCATTGCTCGGTCTCCCCAAACTCCTACACAGGCCCAGACACAGACATCCAGACCTGGAAATGGATTTATGATGAATCCTGGTCCTGGTGTGGGTCCCCCAGGGTCAACACCAGTAGCACCAGTAGGTCCTGGAACAGGAGTAGGAACTGGACCTGTCCCGGTTCCTGCTCCACCAACCACTGAACTCTCACCGGCTGAACAGTTGAAGCAGATGGCAGCACAACAACAGCAACGTGCCAAGCTCATTCAGCAGAAACAGCAGTCACAGGCAGCTAGCTGGTCCCCTGCAGGAGCACCAACAAGCCCTTACGGTGGTCCCTTCAACCCTGACAAACCAAATAGCCCCATGATGTACCCGCAAGGCTTCAATGCCCCCAACCCAATGGTGCCCAAATCCGGCATGAACAACTACCTCCCACAAAATCATATGAACATGATGAACCAGCAACAGCAGCAGCAACAATCTGCCACCATGGCTGCCCAGAATGCCTTGAACAAGCAGCTGTCTTACAACAACACCAAACCATTAAGTCATTTCAGCGGTGTTGACCACATGAGTCAACGAATGACCCCACCAATGGCCAATCAGGTCAAAAATCCCATGATGCCCTATATGCAGGGGACAGGGGGGCAGGGTGGGGGGCCACCTCCTTCTCAAGGTCCCATGCCTGGGCAGACAGCGCATCTGACTGAAGAACAGAAGAGGATGATGATGATGAAGCAGAAGGTGCTTGGTCAGGGTTTGCCATACGGTGCAATGCAGCAACATGCACAGGTAAGATGCTTGGTTATGTTCTGTTTGGGTTATGCTCTGCTACCATGGACTAGCTAATGCTAAAGTCTTAAGTATTGTTTAGGCTTAAGTGTGTCTTATTTTTAAAGTGAGGCCTGGTTTTAGCAGGCAAATGGGTTGGTTCTGCCAACTCCTGGGGATCCACTGCTTTATACTGATTCAACATTTTCCAGCTACAGGTGATGAAGAGAGTTTAATAATTAGGCAATGGACTAGATTAGGTGTGTTGGATCAAGTTAAACCTTCTCTTCAGGGCACTTGGGTCCCTATGGTCCAGTATCTGATCAACCTGTGGTATTTTCTGTGACCTTTCTAGTGGGGTACAAGTTCTTATTTCATTCAAGTAACTGAAATTGTCTGATCTTGCCCTCCATTTTGGTTTTTGCCTTTTCTCATAAATGGGCTGACGAAGACAAGATGGCACCTCAGGACTCCAGCATGTCTTTGACTGTTTTGCCCAGAGACATACTGGAGTCCATCTTGCCCATAATTCCATTCTAAAACCCCGCTCACCCATAATACTATATTTTATGTCCATGTTGTGCATTGGGCCAGTAACGGTGGCTGTTGCCCCAGCAACAGCTAGCTCTCGGATACGAAATCAACACTGTCTAATATATTAATGTCTATGCGGCAGCCCCCCGGTCCCTGTGGCTGCCAAAACCTCCTTACCCTTCCTTCATCTATTTCGGAAGAAAAGATGCCTCTGCACCTCATCTGACATACAGATGACAGAATTTTCATGTTTCTATTACTGAACCTTGTGTCGACGAATGTCATGTTTGCAGGCTTGATGATTTTAAACACCAACTGTCTAATGAGAGAATTGGAATTTAGTAGAGGTGATCATTCAGTCACTCAGTCTAAGTTTTCCTTGCGATTTCTCTTTGTCTGGAGTGGCTGCATTTTAAGTGGACTTTTCAAAATGTGCACTGGAATTGTGCATATGTGTGTTTGATTTTTCTTTCGATCCAAGAGATGCTTGTGAGTGACCTGTAAATTATGCTCGTTAATGATGTCCCCAGTTACTTCCATCCCCCTCAACCCTCCTTATGAGTCCTCCTCGTTTCCATCACCACATTCGCCTTCCCTCTTTATTCGTACATCAGGCTGTATGTCTCATGCTCAGTGATTAGACATCCCTCCACCCTTTTTCTCTCTCTTCCATCTCTCACTTCTTTTTCTTTGCTCTCTTTCTCCCTCCCTCTTTCCTATTCCCCCCTCCTCGGCTGCAATAAAGAGACAGATTTATGATGGCTGGTCCTTTGCAGCACTCTGAGGAAAATGCGGCAGAGGTAAAAAAGAGTCAGCGAGAGTGAGGGACAGAAAGACAGAAGAAATAAAAGAAGAGAAAAGAGAGGGAAAATGCGGAATGAAAACAGATCATGAGTGAGCGAGATAAATGGATTGTGGGAAAGGCGTGGAGGGAGGTAAAAGATCTATAGGGAGAAAGGAGAAGAGAAAATTGGAATGAGGGAAGACAAAGGAAAAAGATTTTTGCTCTCATTTGGCCAAGCAATTACACACTATAATATCTGTTATCTCTTAGCATGGAAACAAAAGACTGGTTTAATACTTTCCTTTGTGTGTCTGTTCACAAAAAAATTATAGCTTTCGTATACACCTGTTTTTCGCAAAACTTTGTGAAGATTTGTCCCAGCTGGTAAGCATGTGCATTTATCCAGCTAAGAGAAAACATCATAATATTTGGCAGTGAGTTGCACAGATACATAACTTTAAAAAAAATTAACTGCAGTGTTCTGAAAATGTGATAATTGTTTGCTTACAAATGTTTGTATCTAGGTGAAAATTGATATTGCACACATTTGTGTAAATGTTCCTGCAACTGAAAATTTTGCAGCAGTGTTTAAAAATGTTACATGAATTCTCAGAAAGCCTGATACAACCTTAACATTTAGGAAACTTACTGCTAACCTAAAATTGATCGTGATTATGATCCCTCTCTATTACACTGTATTTGTAGCATGAGGTGAGTTATAGCTAGACAACTTTGTGCTCTTGTAAGTGGTTTGGGAAATGCTTAAAAACCAGCTTGTGTGTGTGTGTTGTTTTTTTTTAATGAAAGTGATTCTGATGTGTTTTAGTAGCATAGATTGGGACCTTGAGCCAGCATTACAGTCCATACCATCCAGAAGATGCGAGAACCCATCCTTCCTTTCTGATGATGTGCTGTTTCTTTTTCCTTTTTGGAACTCCGATGAAATTATTTACATTTCCACTCATTTTCAGTTTCATTTAAAACCTGAACAATGTCATGACTTGTGATGTTATAGATTTTAGTTCCATCTGGTTGCATGACAAGCAGCCTGTTGGGCCCAGTCAGCACTGAATAGCTGACGCTTTAATGCTAATGGAAAGTGAACAAGCAGTCTTAATTACACATGATATAGTGTATTTTAAACTCTACATGTGACACACATACAGACACGTACGCACACAAATTAAAAAGTCATGCAAAATAAATAAGCACATATCAATAATCTGAAAATCAAAAACATATGGCAAATATCCACCCACCTACAGACTGTTCCTCTCTCTCTCTTTCACACACACACACACACACACACACACATCAGTGAGTGTCTGCTGTGTTTTCATATGGGTGGCAGAATGGCAGAGTTTGCATAATCTTATTAGCGTGTGATTATGAAACTTCAGCCTGCTCCTTAAAAGCTCGTTAGTCAGGCTTTAATTGTCACTCCTCGGCATTTTGCATATCGCCTTGGTGACTGTGATTTATTCGCTAGCGATCAAAGGCGATGGTGGGGGGACGCGCAGTGTGTTGATGCACGCTAAGTGTGTGTGTGTGTGTGAATTTGTGTGTTAAAGTCAATGAGGTGCAGGGGCTTGAGCTAAATACATGTTATGGGGGAGGGGCAGGATGCGATTGGTTGGGAGGAACTTAAATGAGCAGTTAAATCAGCCATTTAGGTGGCCTGTTGCCTCTGTGTCTGTGTCTGTGTGCATGTGTGTGAGAGAGAGTTGGAAAAAGAGACATTGTTATAAAAGACATCTGTATCTAGTCCTCTTTCTTTCTTCTTCATCATACATATCTATTCAGGTCCTGCTTGATGTGTCTAGAAAGGAATGTACCTCAAGTGCGACGATCTTGAGAAAGAGACAGAGAGGAAAAGACCACCCAGCTGCTCTCGTCCTCTCCCCTCCCCCTGCCTCTTTATCCACAGGAAGAAGAGATATTGCTTTTTCTCTGTCTTTTTCACTCCTCCCTCCTCTCTTCCCCTTTCACCACACGCACACACACACACACACACACACACACACACACACACACACACACACACACACACAGGTTGATTTGAGCCGCTCTCAGATCCTTTGGAGAGGCTTGTTGGAAGGAAGGAGGGAGGGATGAAGGGAGAAGCAGCCACAGTGGGCTGCACATTTCTGTTGTGTATCTCGAGAACACTGACACCAGACAAAACCACCATCGACCATAGCCCTGCCCATCAAAACAAAGCCCTGTGTGTATGTGGTTGTGTACTTGTAGTCGCTACATATTGAGGACCGAAAAACATATTTAACCAACAGAGTGAGGACATTTTTGGAAAGTGAGGACATTGTGGCTGGTCATCACTTCTTTAAAGGGCTATTTAAGGGTTAAGACTTGGTTTTAGTGTTCAGGTTAGAATAAGGTTAGGGTAAGGATTGGGGTTAGGCATTTAGTTGTGATGGTTAAAGTTAGGGTAAGGAGTTAGGGAATGCATTATGTCAGTGAGTGTCCTCACAAAGATAGAAATACAAGTGTGTGTGTGTGTGTGTCTTCAAGGAGAAATACTATAAACTAATCAAAAGGAAGTGTTGTAGCTTGGGGCATATCAGATTTTTTATATTTTTCATTTTGTATTGTTTAATAATACGCTTGTTTAGTTGAGCTACGTGTTCTATGATGAAACGCTTCCATTCCGAGGAACATCCGTGCTGGGTTGCATAATACATCATATGTTAATCGGGATTGTGAAGTTGTGTATGAACTTTAATAATCTATGTTGTCTGACTCCAGAACAGAACAACAAAACATCTTTCTCTAATGCATCTTAGCTTGCCCATGCTTGCCGAACAGATAAAGCCATGTTAGCCTTCTATGCATGGAATGTCTTCACTTGTGAAACATGAACAGGGACGTAAATTTAGAAAATGAAACAACATGGTGTTTATCAGGGCTACTTCGCGCCGCAAGAATTCGTTAAGGATCTCCGTTGCTGTTCAACACAGATCATGCAAAGTGTATGCACAGATTATTTAATTTACTTTTATCTTGATTACTGATAATAACTTATTAGAATTATTTACAGTCCTGACATTCAGGTCCACTATGTAGGATTCAACCAACTGAGTGCCCCTCTCTTACCCCTTCCTTTCCAAGCGAGGATTAGAACATGCCATGGCCATCAGGTGCCCATAGCATACTTTTAAGTACTCACGTTCACACTCCCTTGCTTTTTTCTCATGCTAAATAATAAGAACGATTCTCCATTTGACAACATTTGGGTTCTCAAACTTGTTATCCAGCACCAGCAAACACTGATTCCTCTTCTTTCTTCTTCCTTGTCTTCCTTTTTTCTTCTTTGTCATGTTTATGGTGCTTCCTTCCAGATTCATGCGCCCACTTGTAAAGACATGAAACCTGGAAGGTGCTCTCTAGAGGTTTGTCCGTTCTGGGCTACTGTAGGAGCGCAACATGGGTGAGGTGAGGTGAGGTGAGATCATGTGAGGTTATAGCACAACCATAATATTACTCTACTATTTACCATTATGCAAATTTACACAAAACTAATCCAGATAGTTATCATCCAGCCATAATCATAAGTCCAACTCTACTGCACAACAACCCCAGCATAGAGAGTTTATTGATTCACAGAACAGGTGGCTAGTTGCAGGCCCAAGCAAGGTCTCTGGTCTTGCATGTCATGTCCATTTATACTCACACCCATGCAATTTAGAGGAGCCAATTAACCTAATTTGCATGTCTTTGGGAGGAAGCCTACACATGCACAAGGAGAACATGCAAACTCCACACAGAAAGGCACCCTTGATTAGCTCAGGGATCAAACCCCGAACCTTTTTGCTGTGAGGCAACAGTGCTATACCACTACACCACCGTACCACCCCTTAACAAAAGCACACTGCATCAAACAGACTAGCCAGTCTAGCCAGACTGTCTTTTTTGGCATGTTTGTTTAATTATAATTTGGTGTTTCCCTTGATTATAATCAAAAATGTATTGTGCATGGTCATTGCAAGGTCAATCCTCTTTTCCGGGAACATGACAACTCAAATATTTGCTTATTTCCTCTGGGCACTCGAGCTGTTGAAATGACCAAGAAGCACATCGCTAGCAGCTAGATTCTAATCTTGAGCATTTTGCGATAGCCGGAAATCACTCCCACAACAAGAATGTCCAGGTCATTTGTCCATGTCTAGTTTACGGCTCCTTATTTACAGCAGTTTTTGATGTATTTCAGTATTGAGAAACAAGATGCTATTCTCTGCAGCGACTCAGTTTACATTTGTACACAGTTCCTAATTGACAGTGTTTTTTTCTTCCATAATATTGTTTTCTTTTGTCTGTTCACACGGGGCTTCTGGTCAATTCTTTCCCCAGAATTTTGTTGACATAGCCTTTTATAAGTCTGCCGAATGATGAAAGACTGTTGTTGCACTGAGTGTTTTATACTTCCACTGTAGAGGCTGCATGGGCGTTTGTTTACCAAGGGTCTCTAATCCACTCTGAGTAAAAATGAGGAGTTCTTCCTTTCAGAGGTGTACTAAAGCTCAGGGGTTAGGGTTCTCCAGTAGTGAGTAGAAGGTGCTAAGTTTAAATCCTAGGACTGCCATAGAGCCACCCTTGAGGGAGGGCCCTTAACCCTCAACTGCTCAGCTTTATGCTTGGATTATAGTTGGCCTCATGTCTGCCAAATGAGTAAATATAAAGCACTGCATGCTTTTGTTGTGATGAATTGTTCAGCTGGTCCATGTTTCTCTGTATTTTAATGGTTGCGCAGTCTTGATTACAGAAGATGTTGTGTAGATAACCGTTAACTCTTCTCAGATTATCAACGATTCAAGAATTACACCAATGCTTATATTATGAGCGTAAATGAGCAGCGGTAAGTACCAAAACACACTGTGTGGGATGATACGCCTATCACAGAGGCGCCAATATTTCCGATTTAACCATAACATTTTTCAACTACTTCCCGATGATCCTCGTGGATCGCCTTGTGAGCCAATAGACAACCAAATGGGTAGAGACTGTCGTCTCTTTGTTTTGAAGGAAGATGGAAAAGAAAATGGAGGAGCTGCTTATTATTAAGTAGCATTCACACCTGACTTTTGCGTTGCAGTTGTCTTACAGATGCTTGGCACACACCTGAAAAGGTGTTTATAGGAGTTTCTTGTTAGCTATGTTGGCACCTCTGATCACTACCATTATGAGGAAATGTGAAATCTTTATAGAGTTAACATTATGCGGTACTTGTACAGATGTTTATTTCTGCAGACTGCTTTTAAAGAACCAACACACCAAATTATGAGACCTGGCAGGAAGTTTAATATCCACCGAGTCTTGATATAATATAAACTATGTGAATTTCCATGAATTTCCATCTCTTATGGTAACTATTTTGTGTGATATGGTTGATTTGTGATATGATATATGATAAGGAAGCAGTTAGTAATTTTCATTGCTCCCTGTAGCCTGAGAGGCAAATTGCAATTGCATTCAAAATACTAGTAATACTTTTGCTACCCATGCACATTTATACCACTCTTTAATTGCAAGCAGAGTTTCTGAGTATCGTGTTTGCACGATCAGAAATATGTCGGAGAAGAAACTGAAGAGAAGTGGGAAGCGATTCGAGGGAAAAAAGGTGTATGGACCTTAGACGCCATAGACGGAAACATTTGAATTTGCTCTGGTCTCAGGAAGAAGAATGTCAATGTCAAAAATGTCCCACCCCTGTCCCACCTGTCCCTTTTACACAGACGTCACATCTGGCTCTGTTATTACTAAATGTTCCGGTTAACCCTAACCCTAACTCTAACCTTTTGCACAGAACAGCGAGGCAGAATAAAGGTGCAACTTTCCCACCTTGAAAAGGCTGTTTAAAAGGAGCTTCGGCTTAAGATACTTCGTCCATGGTTCATGGTTTATCTTGTAATTTTTGTGCACTTTTCTGGCGACACACAGGCTTGTTGCTATAAAACTGACAATCCACTCTCCACAAGCTAACGAACTATTAAAAACTGTGACACAGCAAGCTTTTCAGAGCAAGATTAGAAAATATTAATGACTTGTTATTAGAGTTTGAAACAATTAGTGCCACATGATTGCCCATTCCTGTGATGGGTGGTGGTTCTTGGCCACTGTTAGCGATAAGTACCAGACTCTGTAGGGATACCTGGTCAAGATTGAGAGGCTTTATACTTTGTGATTTATTTGAAACAGACTATTTGGGTTGCTTGTGCAATACCACACCACAGCTGTTAGACTGTTATTTCGAAACATTATCAATGAATTTTCTTTTGCACTGCATTTTTGTCTTGCTGTCTTTCTTACCCCTTCTTATTGTCTGTTTGTCAGTCGCAGTGAAAGCGGCATGACCTCTGCGTCTGTCAGTGCTATGGAAGGAGGCATGGCCTACCATTATTCAAAGCTAACTCCCTTTTTTATGAAGTTAAAACTGTTCATATAATATTAAATTTCACTGTATTGCACAGCATTGTGTAAGAATAAACCCGCCCAGAATGTTTCTGTTTTGAATAGTTGCCTACTTGTAATTTACTTGATCACAGTTTGACACGTGTGGCTGGAGTCTCAGAAGGAGAGATGTGTTCCTGTTGAATGAATTGTAGGCTCCAAGTTTTATGCTGTACACAAACACATTGGGGTTAATGCATTATAGCCAGAGTGCCTCAGTGCATTTGGACAACGAATGTGCACAATGAGAGCTGCTGCATGGGGCAGCGCTGGTCTACATGCAGCCTGATGGCCAGGTTGTGCTGTGTGTGTGTGTGTGTGTGTGTGTGTGTGTGTGTGTGTACGCACTGCCACACACTCTTCTTTGTCCAGACTCTAACACTGACAGATGGAGAGACCATGTGGATCATGGCAGAGTAGGGAGTGTAGATGGAAAAAGGGAAGAAGGAAGTGTGTGTGTGTGTGTGTGTGTGCATGGAGACATATGGTACCCAGGAAAGAGAAGGTTGCAGAGGGTGTCTGCCTGCCTTGTGTGTGTATCTCATCAGTCCCATTTCGCATTCTAAGAAACACTGGCCCGGACTGGATCGCACTCAATATGTGTGTCCATTTGCAGTTCTATAACTGGCATGCACTCCTGTGTCAAGAGTGTATATGTGTGTGTATATGTGTGTGTATATGTGTATGTATGTGTGTGTGTAGGCCAGGCTTGGATGACACGGGTGTGTTTAGTATGCGGGGACCAGGTTGCTGTTACTGGCAGACGGCTATGAAGCCGATATCAAGCCACACCACAGAATAAGAATGATCTCTCTCTCTCACACACACACACACACACACACACACACACACACACACACACACACACACACTCTCACTCTCATTCTCTCTCTGTACACTTCCAGTGAGGAGATGCCTCACGAACAAGGGAGCGAGGGAGAGAGAAACTTTGGCGCCCTCAGCCCCTCTGTGTTGCCATAGATACCATGGCCCACAGCACCTTGCTGCCTAAATAAATGGCAGCCACAAGACAGGGAAGTGTGTGTGTGTGTGTGTGTGTACATGTGTGTGCCTCAGGAGTTAGAGAGCTGGTAGAGAACACATAACAGATGAGCTGCAGTCTTTGTTTTGATGTCTGTGGAGCTGTAACGGAACGGAGGGCAGAGGAAAGAACCTGTAAATGTTTTTATCTACATTCTCTCATCGCCTGTGCATTTCAGCACGCACTCTTAAAATGGCCTCATAAATTGACGTCTTTACTGGTTTAAGCATTTGGCAATATTTAATTTTTCTGCCACAAATGAGATACATCATGGTTTATGGTATTATTACTATCATAAAATTGCTACCTTAATGAAAATATTACTCAGCCGGAGCAGTTTAAGTGACAGCTCTGTCGGCCATGTTTATCAGACTTTAATGGAGCAGAAAGTAGACGGATGCAAGCGAGGCTGTTGTCAAATATGAGCAAAATAAGTAGCTGTAGAAACATTAGTGTTTGTATTGCCTTTCAAATGGAACACAAAGGTAGTGACAATGATTTGTCCAGAGAATGTGCTTGTGTCTGTTGAGGATTACGATTTATCGCGTACATGATTGTTGCCACATGGCAGTACTGGAGTAGAGTGACTAGGGCTGGGCCATATGATGAAAATATCATATCATCGTTCGCAAAGATTGACATTTCTATGACATGCGATGGGCTTGTGCGATGTCGATTTTCTTCCTGAGATTTTACATTTAAAAAAATTGCAATAAACAATTTTATTATCCAGAACTAGAAAGAACAAAAGGAAAACAAGCATTTCCACCATTTCAGGTTTAAGAAGAGTAGGAGAGGCGTGATCATATTCTCAGCCGTGTAGCCGGGAACTGCATCATGTAAACGCAGCCGGTGGATTTTTAAGTGATTCTATAGTAATGCAAAAAGCAAAACAACAACAAAGAAACTTGGCACATTTTGTTTAAATGGTTTAATGATTAGTGCTCTCGGTTCTTGATCAGAAGTTTGAGGCTGCAAGCCCCAAAACTGACAGTCTGCCACTGTGGGGCTTTTAACTGTATCTGCTCCGGGGGTGCCGGATCATGGTGGAATTTCAATATACTGTGACAATTATAGGCGTCGTCTTCTTGAAATGCCCACATGGATGACATTTTAACTGTTTCTCAAAGTCTTCGGTGGCTGGAACTCTCTCCTGCACTGAAAAAAAAATTACTTATTTAATAACTAATTTTCATCACCATTAATTGTACGGTGTTATATGTGTCACTCATCATGGCATCATTATAGGTGCTTATTCTTTTTTTGGTCAAAATGTTCGTCCTTTTTTCCTCTTTCGGCTGAAAACTGAAAGCGCCGCAGTGTCAGTTAATGTCAGGAAACTCCTGTGTAGTTAATTCTGTGCAGATGATATAATTTAGTACACTGATCTCTCTGTTACAGTACACAATATGTATCATGATTTATATTTTTGCTACGAAATTACCAGCAGTGTAGTGTTGCTTCACAAAAATCGGAGCTATGCATCTGTTTATTTATTGATTGATTTATAACAATTTAATTAAGAGTTATATTTCATAATTATTTATTTATTCAAATATCTGTACAATTGTTAACATTTTGCAATTTTAAATATGAAAACAGTCTGTAAATGTAATTTTTTAATTGCGCTTTTTCAGAGCACTTTTGTTGTTGCTAGGTTACATAAGACATCTAGCACTTCCTCATTCCTTCGTTGCGAACGTCAAGTCTCGGTTTACTTCAGACAGGTTAGCTGAAACGATGGAAAGAAATCGCGATCTCAAATATTAATAGCGGTTAGCCTTCAATGTTAGAAGGTAAATAACTTGTCAGTGACAGCCAAGATCAGTTTCTCTTCCTCTGCCATTGTTGAAAGTGTTGCTATCGTAAGTCCCACCCCTTCTTGATTTTGATTGGTCAGTGAGAGAGAAGTGACATTCACGAGCTCGGCAGTGTTCCACAAGCTGACCTATTTTCACCTGAAAGCGCCCTGAATGCAGTGGGAAAAAAAGCTGTACATTGAGAGCGTCGAGGATGCTGAGCGCTGTCAGTGCATTTGGTGGACACAGGCCCTTAATCGGCAGCTTTCAGTCGGAGATTGTATGTTATTAAAAAGTTCTAACAAGATTTAGGTTTAAAAAGTGTATTGTGACATAATCTATCACAATAATGATATTATATTGTCATATTGCCCAGCCTTAATGACAAAACGGAGGGAAATCCAGGACTGTGCAACACAAAGCTGTCATGTAACTCTAGTACTGGGAGGAAACAGGAGAGTCTGAAGGAATCCCACACAGACAAAGGAAGAACATTAACATAAACCCCTCACGGACAGTAAGCGGAGCCCAAGATCGAACCGGGGACCTTGTTGAGATGTCATCATAACCAAAATGCACATTATTCACTGGAATGTTCATGGACAAAGCAAGTCCTCATCAAGTATTGTGTATTTGCAGCCTCCTTGCAGCCTTCTTCCAAGGTACAATGCGTTCGGTTTGCTGAGCGGATGGTCCTGTGCGTCTTTCTGTGTTCCAGCGTGCTCTTCTTGTTTTCTTTCTCTTTCTTCTCTCCTCCTACATCATCGGCTACATTCCGGTCCACCCCCAACACATGTACATCCAACACCTGGGTCCTCACCTCCTCCCAACAAAAACACAGCTGCCCCTCACCATATGGCTGAGGCGTAGTAACAACACACACACCCACACACACACAGTGTCCATATGAGCTTCTCCTGCTTTCAGTGCTGCCACCACTTGAACCCTGAGGCTCGAGTGACTAGCTGACAGTACACGCTCATAAACACGTCCTCACACACACTTGTCACTTTGTTTTCCGTGCTGACACGCTGACTTAAGAGTGTGTCGGTGTCACAATGCAGTGTCACATCTCGCTCTCTCCATGTAGGAATATGTATTGTGGAATTATATATATATAACTGTCAAACTCTCATGACATTACAGAGCAACCAGCGTAACACAGGAAAAGGGAAAAACAGAGCGGGGGGTTTAAGGAGGTGGATGAATTGTCTTAAAGAGACGCTCGCGCTCAAAACACTCCCTGACAAGCGGATAGGAGTGAGAGACAGAGAGAGAGACCGTATGTGTGTGTGAGGGCGATGAGTTAAGAAGCTTTGAGGAGGATTAGGTGCAGAATTTAACTTTTTTTTTCATAGCCCAAGATGTCTTCTTGGGGCAATTTGCCCTGAACGCTGCAACATGGTTAATCCCTTCTTAAAAGAGCATAATCCAAGCAACTCTGCTACCTGATCCACAGCACAGCGAGCGAGTGTGAGTGAGCAGTGCCACTGATGTTTCCTCCTACAAACACACACACGCACAAACTGTACTTCAACTCGCTCAGTCTTAGAGTCTTATTACTCTGAGTCTTAACCTGCTTGATTTAGCAGTGCCACCACTCACAAACACACACTCGCATAGACAGAAATTACGCATTCACTTACGCCAGCGTATTCACGCCCCAACCTGGAAGCTCTATAGACCTAGATCTTAGCAGGAAATGATCTCTGATACCTAGGAAGCCACTTTCTACAGCATTTGAGCATTATTTAAACTTCAGATTTAAAAAAGTCATTATTATTGATATGGAAAGAATATTAGTAATTAAGTAAGCACACCTTAAGCAGTCTTCAAGTGTAAAGGGACAAAGTCGTCCCGAATGACTGATTTTTAAATCAATATTTTTAAATTATTGTTATGTTCAGAGGCGTTCATGATTTATTTTGCACTAAAATTCTGAATTGACTTTTTAGTTAACGTTTCTGATATCGACATGTTGGTCTTTTCTCTCTTTGGGTAATGGTTTCCTATTGCTCTTTGTTTATCCGCTGATAGTGGTTAAAGTGAGCCACTTCATCTCTACGTAAAGGGAAAATCCTTTAGTTTGTCCGTACAAGTCGCACCATACTAATTAACATCCCCATGCTTGTCCAATCACTAGCTATTCTAGGTAGCTGTTGGCCACGCCCCCTAACCCAGCAGTGCATTCTGGAAGTTTGAATCCGTCTTTTGTTGTCTCCACTACTTCCACGTTGTTGTTGTTTTTTTTCTATAATCTGATGTTGAGCGTCGTTGAAGCTCTTGCATTTATTAGGGTCTAATTTTGTTTGCCAGTCCAAACATTCACAACACATTGGCATTGTCCTTTTTGCAGGTTAGTTTAGCAGCTCACATCTAGAAGGAAATTCTACAACCAAGTTGAACCGAATCGAAATAAAAATCGCTTTCTGGCCGCGCTACACTTCGCTCAGAAGCCCTCCGACTTTTGGTCTGCACTCAAATGCGATCGCTGTATTCTCACCTGAATTAACAAACCACGCGGAGGAGGGAAGACTCCAGGGTTCGAATCAAACAGATTAAACACTACAAATGTCAGAAAACCTGTTTTATTGTTCTTAATAACAAAAGTTTATAAAATGTTCAGAAATTAGAGTAATGTTCGTTATTCTCGTTCCATTTACTCACTTGATCGTGTGTGTGTGTGTCCGCACGCATGTTCTGAATCAGACTGGATTTGCATCTCTTACGCACTCGCTGGTCCCCTTGCTGACAGATGTGTGTGTGTGTGTGTGTGTGTGTGTGTGTGTGTGTGTGTGTGATCTGAAGTGCTTTCCTGTTTCAGACGTTGACACAGAGCAAGAGAGCAAACAGGAGATCTATCAGCACCAAGTATCTCCTGCGCTTAGACTGTATTTATTTAGGATTGCGTCTCCCTGTGTGTGTGTGTGAGTGTGAGAGAGAGGGAGGTTAAAATGGACACTTGTTGCTAATATATTTGGTTTACATAGAGGTATTTTTCCTGTGTAACAGTTAGGCATGTGTCAAGGTCTCTTACTCTTATCTCTCAAAACAGTTATGTACACTTGGGGGGGGGTTTGTGCTTTCAAGGTAAACCCATTTGAATGGCCGCATAGAAACAGACCTTAAAAGGTTGCATTGTATGTTCTCCATACGAGCTCTGTGTGAGCTTGTTAACTAGCATTTGTTGTTTAGCAATACAAAAGCAAAGGATTTTTAAGTGTTTTATTTGGTCTTTATCTGTTGTACGTTGGATGACATTTATAGTTTTTTTTTTTAGGTTAAAATGCTGATAACGGTGTTTACTTGAAACCCGATCATCCAATAATAATCTGATTAATAGCTTCAGTAAAATAGTTTTGTGTGAGGTAGATAAAGCATTTCTAATCTGCTACACATAAGCGTAATCACTGTGTAAACTTTTGGATCCCTTTTTACTGCTGGAATCTTTGTTTAGTGCAGGATCGTTTATGCATAACAGCTACCAAAAGAATAGTTCTGTGAGGGGAAAAATGTTCTGTGAGAGGAAATATCTCTCACGAGGAAACAAAGTTTGTTACAATTTATGTAGCCTCTACCATTAATTAGCTTATACCTGCTACTGAATTGGTCTTTTCAGTTAAAGGTCCTCTATGAATGCCCCTCCCTTACCAAGCGTGCTTTCGAACGTACGGTGGCCGTCACGTGCCCGTAGTGTACTTCCAGTCACACTCCCTTGCTTTTTCTCATGTTAAATAATTAGTATGATCCTCCATTGTTTCGTAATTTGCGTTCTCAAACTTGTCAGCCAGCACCAGTGAACACTGATTCCTTTTCTTCTTCCTTGTCGTGTTTACGGTGCTTCCTTCTGCATTCACACTGCCACTTGTAAAAACGTGAAACGTGGAAAGCGCTCTGTAGACGTTTGTCCGTTTGGGCGGCTCTGTGGACGTGGACCCGCTCCCTATATAGATATAAAGGGCTCGTTCTAAGCTTATGTAAACCCAGCGATTCGTTACAGGTACTTATACACTAATGAAAACATACTTATGAATATTACATTCCATTTCTGCTGTTAGATCCCCCTAAGTCCTACATATTTGACCTTTAAATGGACAGTAGTAGATGTTTTCATTTCTGACTAGTATGAATAATGTTGCAGAAATGATCAAAATTATAGTATAAGCCACTGTGTATTATGAAGCAGAACAAACCCTGTGTGGAAACCTGTCTTCCGGTCTGAAATGTTCATGGACACGCCCCCAACCCCCCTTCACATCCTCTTAAATCATCATGAGGAGAAGTTGCATGTTTATATAGAGTTGTAAATTGCCTTTCAAGCAGTTGAATGTCCGAGTGGGGTTGAACGTGATGTCATGACCATCCTTGCTAATGCTAACTCTAGTTAGCATGCTAGCTCTAGTTGAACCACCATAAGATTTAGAGGCGGAGCTTTGTGTACATGGGTGCAAATGGGAGCAGGCTCAATGAGTAAAACAACAAATCATTCAAATCTTGTTCCCATTTACCTGGTAGAGACCTTTGCATAACAAACCGTACCTTTTGAATGCTGCGGTCCTTCTGAGTTCAGAGTCCAGTGTGAGTGTAGGTGATTTAGAGAAAACTAAATGCAATGCATTGTTACTCGGTATAGTTTTTCAATCTACACATTTTCTAAAATCTTCAATTGTCCACAAATGTCCAGGTTCAGCAGCCTTGAAGTGTTTTGCCTTGTTTGTGCTTATCTCTGCCTTCTACAAAGTCCACGCTGTCACATTTTGACTTGCAGTTTGTAACTAAGTTTGGTAATTAGCCAATTTCCTTAATTAGAAGCTGATTCAGTGTCTGATTGTGTTGTGTTGCTCTTGTTAGTGTGAGGCCGTCTGTCCCTGAGACTTTATAAACCGTTGAACTTAGCATGTTAAGTCTCTGCTTAGTGTCTGTGGCAGTGGAGGGAGTTTGTTCCTGTCTGTCTTTCTCACACTCTCTCTTTCTCTATGTAACCTGACCAGAATGTCTCACAGCTTTGCTATCCACCCACTCGTCATCGCCTGAAGACTCATGCAGAGGGAGAGGGAACATACAGAAAGTCATGGAAGAGGTGTGTGTGTGAGTGTGTGTGTGTGTGTAATATTGAGGAGGTGTGGTCGCTTAGTCCTCTGTCATTAGAGCACACTATGAGTACTGCGGCATCTCGTCTCTCTCTCTCTCTCACTCTCTCTCTCTCTCTCACACACACACTCACTCGGTCATATATACTAGCTTTCACTGACATTAAAATTCAGTACTGATGAAGATAATAGATATTTCCATGGCGGCCTTTTGGTGAGATCAGGATTTGAGCTTTCTGACATTTTAAGCATGAATATGGATGATAATGGAGCTAATTGAACAGCTCCGTTGGCCTCACTATGAAAATGAACATTAAGTGCTTTCTTCACTTCCAGACAACAAATCAGAGTCTGTGAAACTAACGCCTGATTCTTTTGCCCTGCGTTGTCTCCTTCTCTCACTTTTTTTCCAGTAGTTCCTATAGGATGTGATACTTTACCATAATCTCAGCTCAATTACCCAAAGAGCTCTTCATCCTCTCACTTGCCCTCGGCCTGTTTCACAGCCAGTCTGTCAGCGCTGATGTAATAGACAAGAAACAGTCGTTCTAGCTAGTTTTTGTTTCTGTAGCTGCTCCAATCAGTCATGGCATTACCCGCTTCATTATTCTTAGCATGCTTTATCACTGTAGTGGCGGGTTTGGTGGAAGCCAATTTTTCTATCGGGCACGCCAGCGGGCACCTATCAGAGAGGACCTATTGTCCTCTGGCGGTGATAAGGACGCCTCGACCAAGCCGTGTGCTTTTATCTATCACCACCACTCTGTGTAGGGAGACGTAATTCTGGGGAGGGTTAGCAAGACATCGCTCTGTTCCATTTACAGGAAAAATGCTTGTGTGGTATTAATAACCAAGTTGCCAGCTTATCAGGTCCACTTACTATATACTGTCAGATCCAGAAATATTAGCACCCGTGGGAAATGTGGGCAGAAACGGTTGTGAAAAAAATGTCTTTGTGGTTAGTTAAATGAATCTTTATTAATTCATTCATGTTTAGTAACAGCTCTATCCTGGTCACGGGGCACATGACAGTTATACACCCTGCATGGGACACCAGTCCACCTCAGCATGCCATAGACACACACACACACACACACACACACACAGCGTAACCAGTCCACTTAAAAGCTTAACATGGTTTTAAGAGAAATCTTCTTTAGTTGAAGTAAATTTCTTCTAACAAAAAAGCCTTAATATATATATATTATTAAACCACATTATTAGCACTCCTGTATTTAGTACTGTTTGCAAGCTCCCTTTGCCAGTGTAACAGCAGTGAGTCCTCTCCTATAATGTTTGATTTAATTGGTGAAAAAACAGCAAGGTATCTGAGAGCACTCCTCAATACAGGATCTCTCCACCTCTTCAGCTCACATGTTTACACTGGGGTTTAGTTCAAGATGAACAGAAGCTTGACTCTGCGGTCCTTCCACTATTTATTTGTGGATTTGGACATGTTTTTTGATCATCATGTCCTGCTGGAAGATCTAACCATGAACCAGCTCTAACTTCTTGGCAGAGGCAGTCTTTCATTTTAAAATCTCCTGGTACTTCATGGAGTCCATAATGTCATGTATCCTACCTAACAAGGTCCCCAGGATCTTTGGAGGAAAAAACAGCCAAACAACATCGCAGATTCTCACTCCATCATACTTAGCAGTGAGGAGAAGTTTGGTTCTTTCCTTAACACCAAACACAGAGTTTGTTGCCAGAAAGCTCTATTTTTTGTCTCATCTGACCTCAGAACCCAGTTCTAGTCAAAGTTCCAGTATTGTCTAGTTGACCAGCATTTATATGTGCGGTTAGATGAAAGACAAGTCTTTCTTTTGGTATGCTTTCCAAACAGTTAGCTGGCATGGAGGTGGCGTCTAATTGTACATTTGGAGAGTCTGTGACCCCAAAATGTTACCATCTTCTGTAAATCTCCATCCATGATCCCTGAAGAAATGCTCTGCCTCGCTGTCAGTTCTCTTCATTGTGTGTGAAGGGAAAAATACTTTTGCATCCTGGTCCATTATTTCAGCTTCAGTTTATAATTTTTGTCCTGACGGTGAAAAGGGCTTTCTCTGGCATGTAGCTGTATATCCATTGCCTAATTTAAGAAGAATTCAAACATACTTCATTACTGTATCCTATAATCTTTCCCATGTTGCTGAACGATTAAGAAATTTGGACTCTGTGTCACCTCATATTTATACCCCATTGAAGCAGGAATTCATGAAAGGTGATTAAGCATTCCTAAACGCAGGTGATCTTAAAGAATTAAATTTGAAATGAGAGCATTCTTTCACCTTTTGTTTCTAAAAATGCATAGGGGTGCCAATAATTGTGTGGTTGTACTTAAAACAAGGTGTAAGTGTTTCAATTAAAAGGTGAGATTTCTTTCATATTTGCAGTGTAAGAGTTAACAAATTTGGCCATTTTGCATAACCATTTTTACTCATCTTTAGTAAGGTATGCTAATAAGGGCCCATGCTCACCAGTTGCATTTGTTGTGCGGGTGACGACTATTTTCTATACAGATGCTGTGAAGTACAGCATTGACCGCGCTCAACCTCCTTGGCGCCATAATGCCGTTAGAATAAATGTTTTTATTTTTCAAACACTGCCGAGATCGTTAGAACTCACTTCTCTCTCACTGACCAATCATTCACGTTTATGTCATTTGGCAGACGCCCTTATCCAGAGCAACGTACATTATTTCATTTTTTATACAATTGGACAGTTGAGGGTTAAGGGCCTTGCTCAAGGGCTCTGCAGCAGTAACATGGCAGTGCTGGGATTTGAACTCACGGCCTTCCGATCAACTTGTTTAACATCTTAAGCACTGAGCTACCACTGCAAGAGAGGGTGGGACTTACGATATCAACGCTGTCTGCTTTCTTGCGTGGTTTATCTCACGTACCCAGACTCTTCTTTTCAAAGGTACATCAATTCCCACGTCGAGGGCTGCTGCCAATGCCAGGACGCGATATCTTTGCATTGTTTTCGCTAACCTTTATAAAGTTGATAGAGATTTGAAGTTTAAAACAAAGGGATGTGGAAGTGCCTGAGAGAAGTGCTGAAAATGAGGTCATGGGCACTACCAGAAATGCAAAAAAACCACATCTGGTCCAAATTCTGGAGCTCGCTGTAGGTGCAGTCCAGAAGTACATGTAGAATTATAGTGTAACTGAAAATGCAGTGAAACATGCAGAAAAGCCTTCTATTTCTTTTCCTTTTTATTTGAAATTAGCCTCGATCTTTGGATGAAAGCATGGTTAGTGTTGTGTGCCTGTGGGTCGAGCTAGCGTTCTCTCAGCTCACTGGACTAAAGAGCAAACACAGAGACAGAAGACGAATCTGATACTCATGACCATCATGCTAGACTGGGTTTGAGATGTAGGAGCTGGAGGAAGATCGAGACTCTCAGGTGTGTGTGTGTGTGTGTGTGTGTGTGTGTGTGTCTTTGTGGGTGTTTCTCCTGGCTCCTCCAATCTTTCTCTTCCAGTATACAGCTTTATATTTCCCAACCATCTTGACTCTCATATATATACTCACACACACCCCTCCTAGCCAGTGAGGCTTAACGGAGCCAACGATAATTCACTTTGCACACTAACTTTCAATTTGGCTCCTGCTCCTCGCACCCCTACACACACCCCCTACCCCCCTCTTGCAGGCGCTCTGCTGTGTCTATCACAGACCTGCCGTGCTTCAAGGCTAAATTGAATCACTGCCTGCTTGTGTGTGTGCCCATGGACAGTGTGTGGGTGTGTAGGTGTGTGTGTTTCTGCATGCACCATTCAACATCATGTGGTGTTAAGTCTAGACTTCTGCAGCCTTCTTAAATCTGAAGGCAGAATACCATCACTGGTCTTCCTTTCTCTCTTGTTCTATCTCTCTGTGTCTCTCTCTCTCTTACTGTCTCTTTCTTTCTCTCGCTCTCTGTGTCTCTTACTCATTCTCGCTATTGATTTGCCTCTATTCTCTTGCTTTCTCTCTCTTTCTCGTGGTCTCTCTGACTCAGTCTGTGTCTCTTCTCTCACCGTCTCTTTCTCCCAGTCTCCGTCTCTCTCTCGGCCTCTGTTTAAGTGGAAACAGGCAGAAATGATCCATTACCACTAATGAATTGATTCAATTGGGCATAATAGGCTCATTTATCTATCAAAGAAAAGCCAATTCATGTTGAGAGAGAGAGAGAGAGAGAGAGCGGAAGGACAACAAACCAAGTATGGTCACAATCTCGATTGCAGAAATACAGAGACAAATAAAAGAGGAGATGTTTAACAGAGAGACAAAGGGAGATGTAGAGACCAAGGGGAAAGGTGGGGGGGATTATATGTAATAAAAGAGGAGTGTGTGTGTGTGAGAAGAGGCGGTCAAGCGAGACAGGGAGGGCGAGAGCGAGAGTGGAAAAAAAAAATCCGTCCACCATGTGGATCTGTCTGTTTCTTCCAGTGTGTCACCTTTTGTCTGTGGCGTGCAGCGAGTAAAAACTCATGAGTGAAGATCTCTTTCCATTCCTCACTCTCTTTGGCTAACATGTTATATGAGTATGTTAATATTTTATACTTTTACTACAACTCAATTTCATTTATTGCACATTTGAAATGAAGAAGTGTATCAACTGGTTCATCAATCAGTGTCTTAAATGGGTTTATTGGCGCTACACCTGTCAGAACTGATTTCACTGTTGAAACACTATTATATTTTCATAATATGTATGTACTCAAAGGCAGCATCCAAATCTTTCAAAATGCATGTCATTTATGGAGCACTTTATTATTTTTTTTTCCCCATGTATTTATTTTCATATATGAAAAAGTAGTAGCTGTTTTTTTTTTCTCGCAGCATGTTGTACCTGAGAGCAGGTGTAGCGAATATTATTCTACGATTCAGTCACATTGTGCTTAAAAATGACAACAAATTGAAGATGTTGATTTTATACATGGATCTGATTAAATGGCACCACAAATAATACCATGGCAAAATAAACAAAACATTTGTGTATCATAACTTGTGATGAAATGATATTAAACCCATACGAGAGTATGTTTTATTGCTGAATAGTAACGCAACATTTTTTTCCCACTGATTTAGATGATATGAACACACTGTGTAGCGCAAGTGCTAATGTTTGCTCATTCTGTGGCAATTTTACATCTGATTCCAAGTGCAGGTTTTAGTTGTTACAAGATGATCAGACGTAAAACATGAGCAAGCAGCACAGCTTTCCTTCTTCATCTTCATCTGAGCCTGATAACCTCCTGCCGTAAAAACGTATATTTAGATTCCTTTCAGGCTATAGAGCAGTGATAGCGAGATTTGCCTCTTTAACCCTTAATAAAATGAAATACCCCATTTTAGGCAACCAGCCCACCCCAGGGCTTCACCGCGCATCCCTGGCCAATGGAGTTCTTTGTTGACCCGCAGGAGTGTGACAGGCTGGAACACACTGATAAACATAGGAGAGGGAGTGAGATAGCCATCCAGAAGGGGGTGATAACACAAGAGGTGAACAGAGAAAGAAAGAAAAATGGCACTCCTCCGTGGCTCATGAGTGGTCCAGCGGGGAGAAGGAGAGATCCTGGACATCGGCCGGGCGGGAGTAGACAGAAAAAAAAAACACGAGAGAGGAAATAAAAAGAGAAATGGAGAATACAGAGATAAACACTATGCCGCCTTCAGATTTTATATTTCAGTAGAGTATGCATCACCTGAGCATATATGAGCTGAATGAACCATATCTTACTTCAAGATGGGCTTGATTAAAGTAAAAGATTATAATCTGGTTTAAGGAAAAAGGACCTGGTGTCATTTTCTACCTTGTACTAAATCTCCTTTTAGTAAGTTTGTTGAAAATGGGTGTGAATATATTTTGAAAGTAATTATACACCTGAAACATTAGCACGTCTATGTTGTCACATTCTTCCAGTTCTACAGGAAATTCAGCTGGGTATTTCTTTTCTTCCATCTGTTGGTCCATTATGAAGGTATTATGAGTGGGTTACACAGGTTTTGAGTGATCAGTTAAAAATAATAAGCAAAAAAAAACAAACATTAAATGTAATAACAAATAAAAGCAGGAACAGCACGGCTTGGGTTGTTCATGTCACTGTTTTTCTGGGTATGACAAATTGCATTATGCACGAACTTGTAGAAAGAGAAAATTGACTTTCCTGAACATTTTGTGCCTGGATTTGTGCTTTTTTTTTTTTTAGATTTTAAATTGGTTAAAATTTGATTTGATGGCCTGCCATGGGATATGCCAAGAATCTGAGGCAGCTGAAACTCTGCTTGCAATGCTCAAAAAAACAGCTCAACTGTTGGTGTGGTCCCAATATTCTAATGAGAATCCTAAGAATCCCAGTCTGTTATGTCACAACAGTGCTAATGAGAATAATCAGAACTTCAGAAGCTACAAATGCTGATTTTGAGAAACAGACAGCAGAAAAAGCCATCGGATAACCTAGGCTAATGAATTATTCTAGGGTAGTGTTTTGTTTCTAGGTTGTTCAGAATTGTAGTATATCGGCCTGATTAAAGCTGTGTGTGATATATAGATATATGTATAGGCCAAATGACATCAACCAAAAATGGTCTCACCCATGTTGCGTTCATCAATTATTTATACCTCATACTTCATATTGTGGACCACAAGTCCAATGTTAACCTAATTAGAAAGCAATCATAGATCCTGGGGCTTCAAGAGCTGCTGCCTACTGTGGTTTGACCTGGTTGATTAAGGATTTGAAGGTTGATCAGCATTCATGTGTTGTGAGTGACAGTCCAAGGTGTAGACTATAGTAGTGGTTTAAACAAAAGCATTAACCAGGGAGTTTGAGTCTCAGGACTGGTAGGGGTTGATAGGGGTGAGTTGGTTGCTGGAGAGGCAATGGTGCCACTGGTCTATCCTGTACCGTGCCTGGGATCTTGATCAAGACTCTTAACTCACTACTGCTGCAGTGATGCCCAAGAGGTCGGCCTTGTGAATCCTTTTGAAAACGCACGGAGCAGCAATATAAATGGACAAGTTGAGTATCTGAGCTTTGGGCTACTGATCACTGTCAGGTAGCCATGGTTTGGTCCTTGAGCAAGATCCTTAACCACGTCCTGCTCGATTGTATCCTGTCCCAGTTGCAAGTCTCTTTGAATAAAAGCATTAGCCAAATTTACAAATGTAGACCAGCCTGTACATGCTCAGTCCCTATGAATGGAGGGAAGCCAAAGCACAAAATGAAGTGCAAATGGGGAAACTTAAGAAAACTCCACAATTACTTGTCGGATTTTTATTGTGGTGTATATGTTCCCGTAATGTTTCTGTGCAGGCGGCACAGTGGTGCAGTGGTTAGCACTGTCGCCTCACAGCAAGACGGTCCTGGGTTCCGAGGGTGCCTTTCGGTGTGGAGTTTGCATGTTCTCCCCATGCATGGGTGGGTTTCCTCCGGGTGCTCCGGTTTCCTCCCACAGTCCAAAGACATGCAGATTAGGTCAACTGTCTACTCTAAATTGCCCA
>JAQQZU010000025.1:228689-239000 GCA_030068025.1 Parauchenoglanis punctatus
TGTGGTGGACTGGCGACCTGCCCAGGGTGTACCCCGCCTCTCGCCCGAAGATGCTGGGATTGGCTCCAGCTTCAGATGGATAAAGCGGTATAGATAATGGATGGATGGATGGATGTTTCTGTGCATTAACTCCAAGTTCTTGTCTTGATATAACTTTTCGAACGAAGTCATACAAACTGAGTGGAAGCACATAACAAGGAATAGTATCTGCATTGGCTCCCGTTTCTAGCACTGCTTGAGTTTGTTGGTATCTTGAGACTCTAGGCTGTACTAATCTGTACTAATGTAAAGATAAGAACTGCTGCCAAATGCTTTTAATGTATAGTTAGAAGTTACTTGATGTCAAGGTCACCATGTCCTCCTTTGCCATCTATACGCTCTGCTGTTAGTGTCGGAAAACCTCCTAAGAGATGGAAGAGCGGAACACCAGGGCAACAACAGCATCACTTTGGCGCTCTTCTCACTGTCCAATGATTTAAGCTATTCCTTCTTCATCCTGACGGATAGAGGGGGAAAGAGAGAAAGAGTTAATTTGCTCTCTGGATCTAATGGTACCACAGAGTTTGTTCAATGAGGCAGAAAATATGCTTACCTTCAAGGGTGAACATTTCAGCAAGTGTGGTGCAGAGCCATGAAACGCCAGTCCCAAGTACACTCTGAATGGAGGCCGCTGTGGAAGTCTGGGAAGGTCATGAAGGATAGAAGGAATGTTATTGGGAATTATTACAGCATTAGTTTAAAAGTTGCTGTGGATAGACACGCGCTGAGTCTTTTTAGACATGTGGCTGATATCCAGTTATAAGTAACAGTAAGTAACCTTCTCTGTTAAACATAATGAGAGAAAATAAAGACACTAGGCAGACTTGAAAACATCTTTTACATGCGATGTGTGGAGAGAACAACAGCTCACAGCCAAAATTTTCAACAAGCTGACTGCTGTTCAACATGATCATATACTTGTTTTCTTTGTTGTAGTCTGTATTTTTTTTATATTGTTATCCATGAGTTTTTGACCTAGTGAGTTAGGTTTCTGGGCAACCAAAACTTGCCTGATTTGCTAGATAATGAATTAATGGTTGGTTAATAAGAAAAAAGAAATGCTTACAGTGCATTTTGAATGGAGCAACATTTATCTGAGGAACATAAAGAAACACAAAAGTGCTGCCTAATTATGCAACCTGCTAAATGACTCCATATGGTGCTTACAACAGTTTGTGTTTTTGTTTCTTGTTAACTGTTGTGCACTTTGTGAATAAGGCTAAATCTTAAATTTAGAGGAACTCTTAAAGGGTCAACAAAGTGTCATATTAAAACAAAGTGTTTATTAAGGAGATGCTCAAGAAGAACCCCTTTTGGAAGCTCAACCTTTACCTATCCAATGTATCCTGGATGAACCTTTATCTGAGAGAATAACTGTTGTTAGCACTTGTCTATTCACATTACAAGATAATCATTTGATTGCTTCCGCTCCAGCCTGAAAGGTGATACACAACAGATACTTGCGGCCTTTTTTAAAAAATCTAAACAGCGGTAAAATCCTGATTTAACCACATTTAAAGACATTTGAATCATTTTAGCATCGAGTCACCGTTCGATACAGTCTCCGAATTCACATTTTGAAGAAAAAAAAAAGGTAGAAAAGATGTGAATACAATCTGAGAAGTTCAGCTTTTCTTGTTTTTGAACCCAACATCACAGGCACGTTTTTTTTGGACATGTGATGCACATAAATATTGCAATACTTTATCTTTACTGTGTGAAATATTTTCAAAAATGGTTTATTCGCATTTGACCCATGTCTGACATTAGCTCCTAGATCATATTTGCTGACGCGCTCAAAGTCAGATTTATTGTTGGAAGGTGATTTCGATCTCCTAGTTTAGCTCGCTCTCCAGGGATTCCTGTGTTTATCTAAGCTAGCCATACATCACCTGTCAAGATTCGTCACCTCTAATATTTCTTGGTCCTCCACTTAAACAAGAAGCCATTTTTAAACCCAGTTTTCTCCCCCAAATCACTCATTGGGGATTCGCTGCTTGTGGCCAAAATGGCATCACCTTGGAATACAAGATGACAGTCACAACTCTAAAAGCGGACTTGCTGATGGTGTGCAGAGCCTTGTTTGGGATAGTGGAACCCCGAGGAGCCAAAAAACCAAAACCCATTGCTCCCATGAGGATCCTGAAACTGTATGGGGGTTATTTATCATCTGTACACAAACATCTCTCATTTTCCTGGGTGGAGGGGGTGGTGTTGTCTTGCCACATCATTTCCAGAGCATGCTCGTTGTTAGCGCTGCCCACGCTGTGGTCAGCTTTAGCTCCATTTATTTGTGCTGGAAGTGCCTTCACCTCCACAGTCTCATTAGCTGCACCCAGCCCCCATCACCTACTTTATAGTCTGAGCTCAATAGGCACATAGGTCGTGATGGGCGTATTTATTTGTTTTTGTCCGCTTTCACCTTGACAAGGAGAAATCTGGGTGTGTCTCGCGCGCAGGGTGTCTATGTCTTTGTGTGCGTGTACATTATAATGCCAGACCTTGTGTTGGACAGCAATTTTGGCTGCACTGCTTGTAAATCAGGTCGTATGGAAGGGAAGGTGACTATATTGCTTTTCAGTGACACTATTAGATCTGAAGCTGAAGATTAAAGTGTCATTGTGCTCCAGGTCCAGCACTGGCAGGAGGAGAGCGATACACATCTAATGGCTGAAGAAAGGATTACTGTATCCTCCTGACCAACAATAGACATTGCTATAACATTGGTCTAATCTGTCATGACATGCAAATCAATAGTTGTATGCAAGACCTTGACCTACTGAATCTAGTGACTATGGACACGTCACGGAGACGTCATTAATACCAAACGTCTTTCTGTTGTACCCTGGACCACTTGCATTGGAAGATCTTAAAAATACCTCAGCAGCTGTTATCAGCTATAGCGGTACATTTATAAAACAATGTAGATTCTAATATTAGTATTTTATTGAGCAAGAGCACCATATTCTCTAAATCGGGCAGAAGGCAGCTTGTTCCACTGAACCTCATTGATCTGAAGATTGATTTATTTCACTAAGAACTAACAACGAAGCAGCACAAGTTCGGGCTTGTGTTCATTTTCCTTCAACAGATTAACACATTAATAGGTTTTAAGGAGCCGTGGGTCATTAACACTTATTAATTAAACGAAAAATTAATTAAACAAAAAAAGTTTATTTGTCTTGGGTGTAGAGAAGTGATAGATAGGATGACCTACATAAATTCTTCTCTAGATTGCAAGAGCTGATTGATGAGACACAAAGCCCTGCTTGCAGAAAATATACCCTCCTTGTTAAAGAAATTTTACAGTTTTACTGCAACATGGTCAGCCAGCTTTATTATCATTCACAGAACTTCTCTGGTATTATTCTGCCTCCAAATGTAGTGATGGTCTAGTAATGAGATGTACAATCATTGGAAAATGATCCACAGCTTTGCGGGTTGATCCGGCCCTACAGGAGGCAGAGGCACTGTTACAGCTTGGTAGTTTCGTGGATTATTTTCCAATAACCACATGCCCTGAAGTGATTTTATTCCTCTTATACAGCAGCACTCTGCCCAATGCTAACAATATTAGACAATAATAAGACAAGGAAGGTAGCTTGTCATGTTACAGAGAAGCCAGAAAATCTTGTTACAAAGCACTGACACTGGAGACTCCTTCCATAAACACTAAATAAAGATCGTACAGAAAACGTCACCATATCAGTAATATCTGCAGATTTTTCAAATGTGTTTATGCTTAGACGTCCCTTTGTAAGTTGTTACTATAGAAATGCTAACATGTTAGAACAAGTACATAAAAAAGATCAAATCCTGTGGTGTAATATAATGTAACTGAGAATACACTGCAATTCCACTCTAAACTTTTCTCTATCTGCTGTTTTACTTTTTTTTATTGAGATTTTCTACCATACCAATATCAAGAAATCATAATTGATCATATATTTATATTTACATTTAAGTCATCTGGCAGACACCCTTATCCAGAGCGACTTACATCCATACATTTTTTTTATGCAGGTGAGCAGTGAAGGTTAAGGGCCTTGCTCAAGGGCCCAGCAGTGGCAGCTTGGCGGTGCTGGGATTTGAACTCACAACCTTCCGATCACTAGTCCAATGTCTTAACCACTGAGCTACCACAGACCCCATATATTAATGAACAATGTCGGATGAAAGTAATATTTATTACTTAGCTACTAAACACTTTAGCTTTCATTCCGATGTTCAGCCTCGTAGCTCCAGTTAAAAACTAAAGCTCACTAAACGTCTTGGCTGAACAGCTATACTTGGGGTGAGGGGTAAATTGGTGTAAATTTGATTTTTCACCTTTTGAAATGAGTTCCCCTTTTTATCGATCATCTTTTGCAGCAAGTTCTTTCCTGTCCACGGCTCATCGGCGTGAGGTTCGTCAGATCGTCTCAGGTGTCACAGCAGATTATCATTAGCTAATGTCATTGTACACTGGCCCAGATCTGTGTGTATTTCACATGCTGGAAGATGAAAGTGTCAGAGATTCTCTCACTGAAGCCTCATTATGGTTTAACAGCTAAATTAACTATATCAATTGTGTAGACAAAAAAGTACTTCCCACTGAAAAGTTACATGTTCCTGTTTTGTAGTGAATAAAAGGTAGTGTAATGTTGTACATTTGGGATTACACAATGGATGTATATTGCAGGGGTGGTCAGATTAATAGTCTAGGCATCTCATTTTTAATTTGTAGTTTCACAGTGGTGCAAAAAAGTGCAAACCGTACTCATTATTGACTTTTCACAATGGTGTAACACACCACAATGCTGTAACTACATCTGGTGACAGTGTGATGGTTTTTGCTAGTTGGAGTGCTTAGCATGCACAGACAACAGATGATCTTTTCAGAATCAGGAACACACAGGTACAGTATGTGGAAACTTTGGTAAAACTGAACGAACTAAAATGCAACAAAACACCATCACATAACCGTCATACATGCATTCACCTTACTGTTAAAAAAATATGAAGGGAAAATAAAGATGCGTGCAAGATCTTCACTGTGAGCTGTGGGGGACAGAACACAGACCTTTTGCTGAATGTCCAAACACAATGTGCTTACAAGATCATACATGCTATGTCCAAACTAACACGTTCTAGTTTTGAAACACATCACTTTTGCTACGTTGAAGCCTGACGTCCATACTACTCCGGAGTTTTCAAGCACCTAAAACTGAGTGTTTTGGAAACGCTGCTGGCTTTGTTTTAGTTTAAAAACTCTGGAGTTATGTTTTAGTGAGGGTGAGGGAAAACGTATACTTTTGGCTACGATGAAATTCGCTTCCTGATTGGGTCTTATCAGTCACAGTGTATTCTTCCCCGATTCGTCACATTCCTATCATGTGACCCTTTTCCGGAAGTAAACAAACTGCATCAGCCTCCACTACCAGTGGTCAATGCAGCATGGACACCGAATTACAGTCGTTGCAGACCGTATTGTCTTTGCTAGCAGCTGCTGTACAGTTAAATTCTGCATTTTATAATGTGCAGGAGACAAGCTATTATTCTGCAACTAAGCAGCCAAGTGCAGAGTAAACAATCTGCTTCCTGTTTATACCAGCAAGCGCATGCCCAGCGTACGTGAATGGTCATGTGACATGCAAGCAGAGCTAAAACGCTCGTCTGAATGGAGATCGTTTTTGTTTTAAAAACGTCATTTTAAAAATAAAAAGTAATAATACTAATGGACATGACATATCCATAGTCATTTCCATTAGTCTGGGTAAATGCCCTGAACTAGCTAACTAGATAGGATTGGATGTTATAGCTAATTAATTTATGACACTCGTGTATAGTGAAAGTAATTTTTGCTGTTGGAAAATAGAAAATATTGTAATATAGTTTGATGCTCATGATCAGTGGAACGTGGTGTTTCTCGGTCAAATTGACTACAAACCAGTATCGCTTAAGAAAGCAAGGGAAGAACTGCCTTAACAATAAGAAGGTCCTCTCCGAAGACATTACTGGAAACGTTAGGAGAAGATGACAACTTTGGAAGGATGGGAATGTCGATTAGCTACTGTCCGTTAAAAAAAACACTCTGAATATATTGAAAGAACAGGGTCATTATTTGTTGATCCAACAAAACATAAAATTAAGTTGCTCAAATCTCAGATTGTACCAGTTACAGCTGCCGCAACAGTGCCGGGAAGCAGCGAGTCACATTTGTTCATGCCCTGATGTGTAGAAACTGTCAGACTCTCCGCTCTGTGGTGTTAGCGTTTCTGCCTGTACACACTTCAACATTACATCTCTAGCATTAAATAACTCAAACGTGGTTTTTTAAAAGATCTGATCATGAGCAGTCTCATATATATAAAGAACACAAAGCATGCACAGACCTGCCAACCTGACGCAATCTATGTAGGTGCTTTGCATTTTGACATTGAAGTATGAGTCTTGTTTTTGTAACAATGGTAAATAAACCAGTCGACATGTGAATCTGGCATATTGGCAAAATCGTAGGTGTTTAAAACTCTCCAGTTTAAAACACCACCTGGAAGCCCCACCCCTTTCTCATCTCCCAGTAGTAATCTTTAGGCCAATGCTCCTTATTAGCTTGATCTTCTCGTTTGAAAGATACGCCGAAGCGGCACCCTCATGCTGTGTCAAGGTAACTGGATTATGTTTACGAGTCCATTAATGTGAAATAAAATTGATCAATGATTCTTCAACTTTGCTAAGATCAGTTAATTAGATGTATAAGGAACGCCACTGAAAATGGTCATAAACAGCATTTCATAAATAAAGGTTGAAAACAACCGATAGGTCCGAAATGTTACATTTTACAAATAATTTTAATGGTAGTGACAATTAAAAAAGTAATTAATTGTGAATGATTGTTTTTTTTTGTTTGTTTTTTTTTGCTCTCTTGCACAGATGCATTTGAGCAGCGGGTCGAAAGTAAAAATTTGGCAAGGGATATTTATTTATTTATTTATTTATTTATTTATTTATTTAACAAGAGGTGGCTTGATGCCACAATTTCTTTTCTGAAACCAATACCAAATTCTTGAGTATTGAATCCCTGGTATCAATACCCATCTGATATTTTTTCTTTAAAAACTTTAAATGCCCACTACAGTATGTAGGATTTAGGGGATCTATTAGCAGAGATGGAATATAGTATGCATAAGTATGTTTTCATTAGTATGTAATAACCTGTAACTACAAATCATTGTGTTTGCACAAGCTCAGAATGAGCCCTTTATTTCTACACAAGGATTCCACAGAACCGCCATGTTGCGCCGCTACAGTAGCCCAGAACGGACAAACCTCTAGAGCACCTTCCAGTTTTTTACAAGTATTTTGCAGGCACGTGACGACCTCCGTACATTCTAATACACATTTGGAAAGGGAGGATAAGGGAGGGGCATTCAGGTGGTTTAATCCTACATAGTGGAACTTTTAAAATGATTTTTCTTTTTCTTAACTTATGCTAAGAATGTTGGTGCATTAAAAATACAGGGAAAAAAATCTGTAAATATAATGCTCAAAACCGCAGTTTTCACACAGACAAATCAGGTAGATTGCAAATATATATATATATATATATATATATATATACACACATAAATATAATAGGTATAAGTAAAAATAAATCCTAACAAAAAAAATTGAATCAAGTTTCTTTGTATATAAACTATTACAGTTCAAAAACAATTTTTTTTTTCCATTTCCAGGCTTTTCCGTTTGTTTCGGGATCAAATTTTTCATTTTTTTCTTTGATATCTAAACCACTGTTTTATTTTTTTTGGCCCATTATCGATCCTGTGTGTCAGAGCTGTGCCATCTCTATTTTTTACCCTTTATTCCTCTTCAGGTTTGGCAGGAAGTAGCCTTCCTCTTAGTATTGATTCTTAAACTCGGTACTAAAATCGTCTCTTATTAAAGCTTCAGTGTTATGAGTTGGACCCCTTCTGATGTACACTGAGCACTGAGTTGCATTTCTATCCCGTGGCTCCTCATCCTTTCACCTGCCTTTATGTGTGTTTAGCTCAGATGTGTGCTTTCCGGTGCGTGTGCGCCGCAAGTGGGTATGAGCGACGCTCAGCGCGCCGGCCTTCATTTTTCTCCGTTCACCTCTTAGACGCTGTTGTATACGACCTCACACAGGTGTCACTGTCTGGATTATAAAGCAGGAATGTTTTTCAGCTGTCTTGCTACGATGAGCAAAGCGCGGCGCGTGATTCGCGGGAGTTAAATGAAAGCCGTCTCGTCTTTGTCTAGGCCGATTAAGAGGTTAAAGAGTTGCATTCCATGAGTAAGTGGGAGCTCGAGCCTCCGTTCTTCCCGTCACGATGCCGCTGCCTCTGGAATTCCTGGCATGTGCGCAGCCTCTCGCTTCCTGTGTAGAAGGGCACATTGCTGTGAAAAACTGTGTCATTTCTATCGTGAGTGAGAAGAGAGGTGTGTGTAGTAAAGATCAGAAACAGAGACGTGAAGGTAATTATCACGCCGGTGTCACGTGCTCGACGCTGCTCGCTTATTTCATCCGAGCCAAAGCGAAGCGACGTGTAGTAATTCTGTGCGGATCATTTTAACTGTGGCGAAGGTTAAGTAAAAAACATTTCCGTGTAAAAAAACAGGATGAAGGTGGCAGATGATGGATCGCACAGTACGAGACATGTCGTGCTGAATATTAGGAACAAATATTATAAATATGGATAAATAAAAATCGGAATGATAAAATTATTATCCTACAGGAATTATTATAATATTTACTATTATAAAAATATATAACAAACAAAAATTAATGCCTTTTTAGGATAAATTTGAAAGTGTGTGTGTGTGTGTGTGTGTGTGTGTGTGTGTGTTCACCATTTGATATCTGTTCCTTGCTCTTCATGCATTTGACTTTTACACTCTTCTCTTTGTCTACTTTTACTATTCTCTTGCTCTCTCACCCTCCCTTTCTTTCTTTCTTTCTTACTTTCTTACTTTCTTTCTTTCCTTCTTTCTTTCTTTCTTTCTCTCCTCCTCCGCTCTTCAACAACCCTCTCCTTCCTCCTAACCTCCTATTGCTGGGCTCATTCCTTTGTCTTTTTGTTTTTCATCTTTCAGTGTTTTTTTCCTTTTTCTTCCCCTCTCTCTCTCTCTTTCTCTCTCCCTCTCTCTCTCTCTCTCTCTCACTCTCACTCTCTGTGTCTACACTCCAATCCTGCAGTCTCCCGCTGTGAAGCCTGTTCTCTCTCTCGCCTCTGCTCTTTCTTTCTTTCGCTGCATGGCAGTAAAAGGACTGTCGTGTTCCAGCCATAAAGCTTTCTTTCTGCCTTCACCTCTATCACTTCCCATCTCTCTCTCTCTCTCTCTCTCTCTCTCTCTCTCTCTCTCTCTCTCTCATATCAGCACTGTGATAATGCTACGTCAGGCGCTAATCTGGTGGCAGAGACTACTGCAGTCTCTCTCTGTCTCGCTCTACCTCTCTCCCTCCCTCTCTTTGTAGGACACTTTCTCTCTGTTCTTCACTCCCTAGCTTCCTTCCTTCCTTCCTTCCTTCCTTCCTTCCTTCCTTCCTTCCTTCATTCCTTCCATCCTTCATTTATCATTTCCTCCCTCCCTTCCTTCCTTCTTTCCTTCCTTCCTTCCAGCTTTCATTTCTCCTTTCCTCCCTTCTTTTCTCCCTTCCTACCTTTATTCCTTCCATCCTTCATTTCTTCTTTCCTTCCCCCCTTCCTCCCTCCCTTCCTTCCTTCCTTCCTTCCTTCCTTATTTCCTCCCTCCCTTCCTTCCTTCCTTCCTTCCTTCCCTCCTTCCTTCCTCATTTTCTCCTTTTCTTCTTTCCTTCCTTACATCTTTAATTTCTCCTTTCCTCCCTTTCTTCCTCCCTTCCTTCATCCTTTCCTTCCTTCCTTCCTCCCTTCCTCCCTTCCTTCATCCTTTCCTTAGTTCCTTCCTCCCTTTCTCCCTTCCTCCCTTCCTTCATCCCTTCCTTCCTTCCTTCCTTCCTCCCTTCTTTCCTCCCCTTCCTCCCTCCCTTCATCCTTTCCTTCCTTCCTTCCTTCCTTCCTTCCTCCCTTTCTCCCTTCCTTCCTTCCTCCCTTCTTTCCTCCCCTTCCTCCCTCCCTTCCTCCTTTCCTTCATCCTTTCCTTCCTTCCTTCCTTCCTCCCTTCCTTCCTCCCTTCCTTCTTTCCTCCCCTTCCTCCCTCCCTTCCTCCCTTCCTTCATCCTTTCCTTCCTTCCTTCCTCCCTTCCTTCTTTCCTCCCCTTCCTCCCTCCCTCCCTCCCTCCCTCCCTTC
>JAQQZU010000025.1:239100-252431 GCA_030068025.1 Parauchenoglanis punctatus
TCCCTACGTACGAGCATGCATGCCTGCCTCCCTTCCTACCTTCCTCCCGTCCTTCCCTCCTTCCATGTTCCTCCTCATCTTTCCACTCATTTCAGATCTACATTTCATTGCACAACTCGTTTACCGCCTGTCCTGCCTGATGAACCTCAGCCAGTGTAAACCTGTGATACATGCAGCCTCTCCCCAATCCCAGTGTTTTACTCTCCACCCCCTGCGGGTCAGACCACACACCACATCACAGCCCAGCAAACCACAAACATTTCTCTTGGCATATGTCAGACTTTTTTAGGTATCCTCCCATATGAGTGATCATTGTGCAATTCCAGGAAAATGTTATATAGAAAAAACATGCATATGAATTAAATATGTAAGCGCTAAAACACTCAGGAGTGTGCTTTAATAGGAACATAATCAACAGCGAGGTGGTGTGATGCGGCCTGGCGTGACGTGGAGTTGCAGTTCCCACCCCAGTGTTGTTTATTATGTTATAATTTTCAGTAACTGCATTCCACAAACCACACACTAACATTTTTTATTGATTAAAGAATGCCGTACATTTTATTTGTTTATAGTTGCATTTAATTTCCTCACTAGCGTCTCAGTTTTTTTTAAATATCTCTTTTTACTTAAAATATAATGCTGACCTGAAGATTTTCACAAAGGGGAAAAATCACTGCCTGTTACAAAGCACTGACACTGACACTGGAGGTTAAATAAACACACAGTCACTGAAACCACCACATCAACAATGATATATTTTAATAAACAGATTTTGATTTTGTCTTAGATTATGTGCATGCTCACCCTTCAAGTCCTATTGACATTAGGACTTCCAGTCAACCAACTGAATACCCCTCCCTTTCCAAGCGTACAAAGTGTACGGTGGCCATTAGGTGCCTGTAGCGTACTTCCAAGTACTTACATTCAAATGCCCTTGCTTTTATAATAAGTATGATCCTCCATTTTAAAAAAATTTAGGTTCTCAAACGTGATAGCCAGCACCAGCGAACCCTGATTCTTCTTATTTCATCTTTCTTTTTTCTTCTTTCTTGTCCTGTCAGTGCTTTCTGTGCCACTTGTAAAAGCATGAAACACGCTCTTTAGAGGTTTGTCCATTCTGCGCTACTGTATCCGTGCAACATGGCAGCTCCAAAGAGGTGGACCCGCTCCCTTTGTAGATATAAATGGCTCATTCTAAGCTCACGAATATTATAGTTCTAACTATATAACTTATAGTTACAGGTAATTACACACTAATGAGAACATGCTTATGAATATAATATTCCATTTCTGCTAATACTGCCCCTTCAGTCCTGCATATGTGTCCTTTAAGGTAAACTTGAATTGCTACTGTCCGAGCTGCAGTTACAGAAGAATGAATCTGCACCACCTGACCAATCAGATTCGAGAGTTCAGCAGAGCAAAGGTTGTAAAGGTTAGAGTGTTCTCTGTGATAGTGCTTGGATGACTGTTGTCTCTCTCTTTCTTTTTTCCTTTTTTGCAAGTCATGTCTGAGGCCCTGTTTACACTTGGTTTTAAAATGGTGATCAGGTCACAAGTGGACAGCTGAGACACATCACTGTTTACACCTGTCTCTATCACGCATCTCTGAGGTGTCCAGCTGACCACTTGGGTTCTGATTTTGTCTGATGTCTCCTAGAAGGTCAAAGGGCCCTGCACACAGTTATTACGTCAGTTCTGTTTCCAGACGAGCACTAGATTTGTAAGGACTCGCTGAGAAAACAAAAATGTTTCAAGAACTATTACTCCAACTGTTGAGATTGCTCCTCTCCAGTTTTTTTTTTTTCGAGCGTTGGTGTGCTGTCACCAAAACACAAACCACGTCCTGCATTGATGACGTATTTTCCTGTTATGTCCCTGGCGGGGACGCATCAGGATGCGTTAGCGTTTACACTACGATAGATATGTGGTCAAATGCGTCCCAGACCTCCTCGGCAAGTGGTTTGAGCGACGTGCATTTTTTGTGTTACACTTGTATTTATTGCTGTCTGCTTATGATCCAATTGCCCAAAACGCACTTTAAAAGAAAGTGTAAACAGTGTCTGAGACATCGCTGTACGTCGACAGTTCTTGACTGTGTTTATTAGAGTTCTGCTCAGCCCTAAGCTCATCCAGCAGGGATGCATTTCAAGCTTCCTGATGATGTTTTGTTTTGAAGCATAGCAATGGTGGCTATACAAACTATTAATAACTCTACTAATGAATTAAACGCCCTTAGTGAGGAATAATGTTTAAAATGCAATGGGGGATGCTTTGCCCATGTTTTAATGTCTCATGATTCAGACACACAAAGAAGCAGTAACACCATCTCTGTTTGAACAAAACCGTATAACAAGAGCAACCGCTTTTCCTATAAAGGTTTTTGTGCTGTAACACTAATAGTGAGTAAATTATAGACATGCTGTAAACTGCAGCCAGTAGCCATTTTCTCTGAGTTTTCGTTCTAGCCAATTCCCATCATTGTAAGTCACTCCCGATTGCCTGAACTCTGTCCAACCCCCAGCGGCTGGAGCCCAACACACACCTTCCTCTTCTCCAGAGCCACCCAGGAAGCATTATTAAGTTCTCAGCTCTGTAATGCCTTGTACAGAGCTAGTAAATAGCCCGACTGTCTAATTTTCAGCTGTTCACGGGAAGAGTCCGGGCACACGCAGCATTCTTATATCTCAGGCTGAAGAATTTAACCTTAGCTGCCTAAATCCTGATGGGCATTCCTGGGGAAGAAAAAAAAAAAAACCTCCTGCATTGTGATGAGTAATGTGAAAGTAAATAAAGTAATTATCCGTAGGGAATGTCCTCACAGCCCACAAGTGTTCCCAACCGTCAAATTATTTCTATTTCTTCTTGCACTGTAGCGCAGTGGTAGCTCTCATGTGGCATGGGAGTAGTGAGAGCTCAGCGGTTAGGTTCTAAGCTAGCAACAGAAAGACTGCAGAGTTCCCAGGATTGCCGGAGAGCCACTGTAGGGCCCTTGAGCTCTCGTCCATCAGTCCGTGCCGGGATTGGATTGATTTCAGCCTCACAATTATGTCACTTGGGTTAAAAGTGTGAGCCAGTTGAATGTAAAGGTAAAGCTGGGGAGTCGTGCTCACGAGCACAGTGGACACGTCTTCACTGGGTTTTCGGGTAATATGGATGTTGAAATCCAGAGTTTGGAGGTGGAGCAATACAGCTAGCTGTATAATCTCTCTAGTAAACAGTCATTCCAATGAAACTAGATTTGAATGCTATATTTTACGTTATGAAATTCTCTGAGACGCATGTGTCTCGCAGCTTTAGCATTTCCACAGAATTCACAATCTTGCATCATTGTTCTCATTCTTATGGAGTAAGCCAGCTAATGAAAAAAATCCTAGTATCCACCTAAAACCGGTTAAAGCCTTTTAAAATGTATTTGCACCTTCATGTTGCATAATCGAGACATTCTCCCAGCATCGAAACCAGTCAGTTACGCTCTACAGATGACTGCATCATGGACTAGGCAGTCCTTTGGTTTGGTTTTTGGCCAGAAGTTTACATTTCAGTGCATCGCTAATTGAGAAAGAGGAACGGAAACTAATTTGATGAACTGTCCAAACATAGTACAGCAGTAATAAAGAGCTGTGCGTGTGGTGTCAGACATCACCGCTATACATATGTATACAGTCACGCTTGCATTCCCACTTTCAGCAAACACTTTTTGGATTGTGTAGCTAAATTGTAAATATTTACACCAGCGCACTGGTTTGAATCATTTTCACTTCTGTCAGTTTCAGTGATGGCTTGGAGCCTTTACATGTTCTTTATATGACCATGTGGGTTTTCTCTGGGTTCTCAGTTTTCCTCCCACCTCCTAAAAACATGCCAGTAGGGTTGGTGATGTGAGTGAGTGTCTGATGGTGTGTACATGGTGCTTTATGAGGGTGTATTCCCATCTCCAGAGCCAATCCTACGTGTATTTCCTGGTATGTACTCTGGATCCACGTGTTTTAAAGAGTATTTGAATGTTTGCATCATGATGCAGAGAAGAGAATTATGGGTAAGCGTGTCATGCATCCTGCCAGAGAGCTAACGTTATGTCGTGAGTATGAGTAGTGCTCTCTGTCGACCGACTGGTGCCTGGAAACGTTGCTTTGGTGGATTTAATCAAATTTTGTATAATATTTTTCATATCTGAGTGATATTGTTCCAAACAATAATGTGTACGTTTTCTCCCCCATCACATTCAGTACTTTGCATCTTATTACCTCTGTCAAGGAGGTTATTTTTCCAATGCCGTTTGTATGTTTGTTCGCTCTAAGCAGGATTGCGCAAAAACTACTGATCTGATTTTCATGAAACTTGGTGGCAGGATCATGGAAGTAGCATGGGCCAAGGAAGAACCCGTTAAATCTTGGAGCAGATCTGAGTCACGGGACAACTCCACGAAGTGGACGTCTGCGCTCAATAAATGCCATTCATTTAAAAAAATCCAGTAATTGGCAATAAAGTGCGATAGCCAAAACGTAGCCAATGTAGAAATACGATGACCCCACTGGAAGTATATCCAGACATATGAAGTGGTTGCACTTGCAGATTTGCATATCATAGAAGAAGACTGTTGTCCTTGGCGAAGGTATGCGCACTGTGAGTGCCCTTCTAGCATGAATATGCTTATGATCCTCATCTGCTTTCTGAAAGCATAAAACATAGCATACAAAACTGAAACGGATCGAAAACAACGTTTGTAAAGATCTATTCACTCTTTCAAAGCTAATGTCTTTAATAAAACGTCTGCTCTGTGATCAAACTCTCACACTGATCAGCTAATATAAATGATCAACACGAGTGGCATGAAAGACGTACCACGGTAACTCCAGGTAGTTTCATGCTGTTCTAATAAAGCCATAGTGCCTCACGGCAAAGTGTAGGGAAGGTTTGTAAAGGACGCGAGCATGTGACCTGGGTGTTCAGATGACCTTGAGAGATAGCATGTCTCATGCGGTGTATGAATACTCCATAGCATGCAGCTGAGGGACATGTATGCTGGTGTTATTTTACGTGCATCGCGAACACTGTTATTCTCTCTCTCCCTCTTTTATAATCAGTGCGGTGTAGTCGTACCTTATAAAGGGTGTGTGGACTGAAAATAGCACGTCAGCAAATCTCTTCTTTTCCTGCTGACCTGTGCTCCTTCCTCCCCCTCTCTCTCTCTCTCTCTCTCTCTCTCTCTCTCTCTCTCACTCACACACACACATTGCCTCTCAATTTTACCAAACCATATTTTCCCTGACAGTGTAATTCAGTTTTCTGGTGCAGGATGTACAGTCAGTCCGTCGCCGTCTGTCCCGTTCAGACTTATTCTCATTGTCCTGTCTCCATCTCAGTCTTTCCTGTATCTTATTTGAACATTTGTACGTTTTAGCCGCCCCACCTGCCAACCCCCACACACAAACACACCCTCACTACAGTTTGTGACGGAACATGGATCGGAAAAGCACAACGAGTTCCTGCTGAACTAGCAGGAAGTCACTCGGTCTGTCTCCAGCTCTCTCTCTCTCTCTCTCTCTGAAAGAAAAGGTCATGGTTGTGCTACACAGGGAGCGAGTACACAGTAATTACCCTGCTAGGAACACCGTAACTTACGTTAATAGTGTCGTACATCGATAAACAAACACACAATGCTAAGCAGTGAAAGGAAGTGAGGAAGATGCACTTAGCTGGTGGTGAACCTAAACACAGGAGAGCCAGTTTTATCAGTATTGTGATAGATTACCTCATATTCACCTCAAATTACCTCATGATACACTTTTCTGAAAATCTTACACGTTTTATAATCTAAATAAGTGTGTTTGACATTCAGAGAAATTAAAAGAAATGAACTGATTGGACATTAGCACATCGTTGCCTATTTTTACTACTCATGTTATTGTTGTGGCCTCAAACTAACAAGTATCAAATTTCAATCAAATGCCACCATATCGTCTCACTCACTGTCATCACCAAAAGTATTGGCACCCTTAATGAAATGGCACAAAATGAAATACGCTAGGTGTATTATACATGCAGCGAGTTCATACAAGGATGGTTATCGTTATAGGAAAGAAAAGTCTCAAAATTTTTGTGAGTGAAATGTTTAAGTGATCATTGGTTATGTTTATTTTGGACAGTCATTTTAGACTAGGCTGTGCCCAGAACGGTCAATAAGAGCCGCAGGATTTTGCATCTCTAATCACATCTTACGTTTCAACCATGACACAAACAAAAAGAGAAGGAAGTAAAAACCAGAAAATTGCGAGCTGCGGTTGTAATTTTAATCACCGTGTTGTGAAAGCATGGGGCGCGCTGTCAGAGTTCGAGGATTTCAGTCGATCACAAATATAGCTATAGTGAACATGTGTATAAACTCAAATATGTCACCAGATATCAACTATATAATATCAGTATTCCTGTGTGTAGTTGGTCTATATGTTTTATGTTGGTGGAAGGTGTCAAGCAGACTGCGGTTCATGTCTGGAGACTTTTTCATGTCTGTTTTCTCTGACTATTTGTGTGCATCACAGCAATTCTGTCTAACTCTATCATAATGTTTCCTTACATCAAACCGCCATACAGCTCAGTATTCACCTCTTACAAACCTTATACACTACTTTAAAGTCCAAAGTCAAGACTATTATTTAAAAATGTGTGAAAAAAATAAATTAAAAAAGGAGCTTCACATAGTATTTCTTATTATAGCAGTATTAAAAATGCGTAGTTTCTTTAGGTAGTTATTTTACCAAGAACGTCTCATGTAGTGGTGTGTCTCAGTGGTGGAGTTTGAAAGGTGAGTGGCAAACAGGGTCAAATATGAGTTTTATTAAACTTTAATTATACCTGCAAGGTGTAAAATATAAAGCTGTCTCACTCTTGTGCACTCTCTCTCTCTCTCTCTCTCTCTCTCTCGCTCTCTCTCGATAGGAAAATAGGCATTCAAGCAGTACAAAGTGATTTTGTTGCTCCTCATCAGTATGCAGTTACTAACTATGTGCATTACAGTAAAGTGACCGGTAACTTGCACTGTATGGTCAAAAATGTGTGGACACCTGACTGTCACACACGTATGGACTTGTTAAACATCCTATTCCAAATCCATGGGCCTAAATATGGTTTTGGTTGCAACTTTGCTGTTATAATAAGCTCCACTCTTCTGGGAAGGCTTTCCACTAGATTTAGGAGCGTGGCCGTGGGGGTTTGTGTTCATTCAGCCACAGGAGCGTTAGTGAAATCAGGCACTGATGTTGTGTGAAGAGGTTCCAGTTCCAGTTCCAGTTCTGCCAAACCGTTGTCTTCATGCACAGGAACACTGTCATGTTGGACCAGGTTTGGGCCTCTTGGTTCCAGTGAAGGGAAACTGTAACACCACAGCATACAAACCACTTGCCGAGGTGGTCTGGGATGCATTTAACCACGTACCTTGTGTAGTGTAAACACTAATGCGTCCTGATGTGTCCCCGACATGGACGTAACAGGAAAATACATCATTAATGCTGGATGCGGTGGTTGTTTTGGTAACTGCTTGACACGCTAGGAAAAATTTGAGAGGAGCACCGATGCACACGGTTGGGGCGCAAGAAAATAATGAAGGTATGCTGCAGGTTTAACGTTTTAATATCATTTTACAGGGGGACCTTTGACCTTCTAGCGGAAGTGATGTAGGCAATAACGAAATTTGAACAAAACCTTGGCAACGCCTGATAAACACAGGTGAAATCGGCAGTCCGTTTGTGACCTGAATGCTCAAGACGCATTTTAAAACCAAGCGTAAACAGGGCCCAAGGGATTGCACTTTGTGGTTTCTCAGCAACATACAAGGTTTTTTTGTCTCATTAACTTCAAAAGAGAGGAAAACCGAGAGGCTGGTGAGGGAACGGCCGTTTGTAACTGTTATCGTGATGCTAAGAGCTCACATGTTTCGTGATGTTACACAACGTTAAACATAACAATGGACTAAGAATAAAAAGTACGACGTGTCGTTCAGTAATAAATTAAAAATTGCTGTGCTGTCAGAGGAATAAAACACCAACTTTGGGACAGTAAATGTAACTCAGCAGTTGTTGATTATTTTTCTCTAACAGCACACCCTGTCGTGTTTTACCCTTGCATGGGCGTCCAGTCAGTCAACACACATCATTTTGTTTTTCCCACTGCTGTTTTTTAGAGATTCAAATACAGCAAATCTTGTGTAATTCTGTCAGGTATCGTAACAATATACTTTCGTCTTTTCACCCACAAAATATACAGCTTTCAGAGAGTCTGTAAGAAGAAGCTGTTCTGTTTCTCTCTGTTCTCGCCCTGTGTTTTTGTTCCTCGTCTGTTCTGTTTTGCAGCCTTCTGTCCTGGAAAGGTTGAGTAAATCATCCTGAAGTTTTTTTTTTTTTTTTAGGGTGGGACCTGAAAGTTTGCACGTTCCTATCGCATTGTTTCTCTTTCTCTCCTCCGGCTGTTTTCTTTCTTTCTCTTTTACTATCATTCCCTCGTTCTGTCTCTCGCAGCCCTCCCACTCCTCCTGTTTCTCTCAGTCTTGCTGAAGGTCAGCGCCTGGCCACGTGAAGAATCACACGCTTGTTGTTGTTCTCTGTTCTCTGTAATTCGGCTCTTATCAGCAGCAGAGCGCGAATTCCGGAGGAGCCGAGGTGGAACTGGACCAATCCGAATGTTCCTTCGGCACAAAATGAACATATGGAGAGGGAACAGAGCGACTGCGAACTTTAACAAATGTTCGAAAATTAACTTTTTGGCCAGCACGCTTGTTTTTTGGTGTGTGTGTGTGTGTGTGTGTGTATGATGTGAATGTTTAAAATAAAATTTGAAACTTTTATTTTGTATAGAATTGTAATGTTGTGTGTGTGCGTGTGTGTGTGTTCAGGCTGCAGGAAAGAGTATTATTCTCTTCTGGAATGTCACATCAGTCTATATTTAGCCTAGTTTCCGTTCCTCCTTTTTCCGTTCCTTTTCTCCAACTCGTTTTTTTTTTCCCCTTCTTTTTTGTATTTCAGACAGAAATAGCCGTCGGCAGGTCTTCAGACACACCTGGGAATCGACATCGTACAGACTGACTTTTTGTGTGTGTGGATTGTGTGCTAAATGAGTTTATTTAGCTGGATGCACTTCTGCCTGTGTTGCGATGAATAAGTATTTTCCCTTTAACTGTAGTTGTAGTGGAAGGAGTTCTTGCTGTTATGAGGAGCGGTACTGTCGCCCCTCTCACTGTTGCTTTTTTGCCGACTTTATTGACTTTTAAATAATATTTCGTTATTTAGGACATGTTTAGAGCAAATGAATCGGCACTAATAGGATAACTCCAGACGGTTTAGTGCAGGCACCAGCGCAGCAGGGCACAGATGGCACTGTTGGCTTATGCTGAGGGCTCTCAGGGGTCAAGAAGTTATTATTTACACACACACAGTTATCTAAGCCAGACAGAATCTAATCCGAGCACAAAGCTAAGCAGTTGAGGGTTTTAGAGTTGTACTAAAGGCTCGAACAGTGGGTCTGAGGATTGTTCCCATTGTGGCGGATTTGAACCCACAACCATCTCGTCACTAACATTGCTTGCAGTCAAAACACAGAGTTAAACTCCGCCTCCTCTGTGTTTTGACTGGAAGCAATGTAGTTTCAGTGGAGCTTACACCAAAGTTAAAGGTCCAGTATGTAGGATTTAGCATAGGATTTAGTACAGTCTGTTAGCAGAAGTGCAACGTAGTGTTCATAAGTATGTTTTCATTAGTGCATAATTACCTGTAACTACAAATCGTTGTTTTCATAAGCTTAGAATGAGCCATTTATTTACATCATTTGGCAGACGCCGTTATCCGGAGCGACTCACACATGTCTCATTTATACAACTGAGCAGTTGAGGGTTAAGGGTCTTGCTCAAGGGCCCAGCAGACGTCGCATGACAGTGCTGGGATTTGAACTCACGACCTTCTGATCACTAGGCCAACATCTTAACCACTAATCGGTATATGTACATATCTATCTTTGTATCTACATAGTGAGCAGGTCCACCTCAGTAGTCCAGAATGTAGTCCAGAATAGACAAACCTCTAGAGAGCGCCTTCCACGTTTTATGTCTGTACAAGTGGCAGCGTGAATCCGGAAGGAAGCACCAGAAGGACGACAAAGAAGAAGAAAGGAAGACAAGGAAGAAGAAAGAAGGGGAATCAGTGTTTGCTGGTGCTGGATAACAAGTTTGATAATCCAAATTTTGAAAAATGGAGCATCATACTTATTATTTAGTGCGGAAAAAGCAAGGGAGTGTGAATGTGAGTACTTGGACGTACGCTACAGGCACCTGACAACCACCGTACGTTCTAATACACACCTGGAAAGGGAGGGGTAAGGGAGGGGTACTCGGTTGCAATCAACTGAATCCTACATAGTGGACCTTTAAGGCGTGCTGTACTAGGAGGATAATGAGCAATGCAGTGCTATTGTCATCACCCAATAACAGCACGTGTTGTATTCCTCTTATAACACAGTAAATTGCAAGCAAGCAGTTTTATTTACTAATGCACAGCATAATTTTTTCAGTTGTTTTTAGTATATTTAATATTGTGGTACATCTGAGGTTCCTGTTATCACTTCCATTATAGCAGCCACGAGCAGTCATTTCCTCACCAGCCTGTCACGAATTTTTTTCTTTGTCAAAAGAGACAACGACGACAGCAACAACACACGGCTTGCCACATTGCGGAGAATCCAGAAGGCGCAAACTTTAGACTTTATTGTCCTATAGACTCTCCTACTTTGCAAAACACATTCACCTCCGACTGTTACAAAAACACTAACATTAGAGATTAACGTCATCACAGAAAACTTCACCATATTAACCATTACTCCTTTTTTCTTACATATTAAACCCAGTGCATTAATATGTAACTGTAATTTGCATTATACTTGTTTTTAGACTTGTTTGCATTATACTGTTAGAGCTGCTCTTATAGAAAATGAATCACCAGCTTCTGACCAGTCAGTTGCTCTGTTCGTAACTGTGAGGATGTTAATCTCAGCTGATGCGCAGAGTTCTGATATTTCATTAATATAAATATATAAAACAAAACTAAAAAATCCCGGCATTGTTGCCTTCCTGATTTCAGATATTTCATCATCTAATATGCAGTCAGCCTCATGGGGAACTACAGTGTGTGAAATGATGAACACGGAGACGCGTGGATTCATAACTTAATGCTTAAGTCGCAGTGAAACCTTTTCTTTTTCTCCTCTCTCTCTCACTTTTTCTTTCTCCCTGGCCTAAATCCTGGTGATATTTAGGGTCTTAGTCAAGCTCTTTTATCACTTCTTCATATTGTGTGTGTGTGTGTGTGTGTGAGGTCTAGCGTGTACGCTGCGTGCTGTAGCTGTTACACCGAGGCACGCTCTGAGCGTGTGCAGAAACTCACGACCTGTTCTGCCGAGACAGCCTGCAAACGAGCACACTGCTCTTCCTCCTTCTTCTTTTGTGTCAGCACTTCTGTCCCTCCCTTCTTTTCTCCTCTCCTGCTCTATTTATCCAAGTTATTACCTCTCCCTGTCATCCTCCCTCTGTACCTCTCTCTCTCGCTCTCTCTCTCTCTCATCAGCAGGACATTGATACTGACACACTCCTCTCCGGACCCTTAATATCACCTTTGGGTGTAGCAGTTGCCATGCCAACAACCCTCCAGCCCCCATCCTGTGTCTATAATAAGCCAATTCAGTCTAACTGGTAGTTACCACGGTGACAGCTTGACCTCTGACCCCCCCTTGTAACCAGACTTGGTCCAAGAGCATAAAGCAAAATTTTCTGATGCTCCTCAGTCGGAGATGAACACAAAACAGGCACACAGAGTATCGACGTGTTCTCATTTTCCCTCTCTTTCCTTCACGAAAACTTTCATTCCTGCATTCACATTCTTACATTTATCACTTGCTTTATTCAGGAAACTTGGCTGTTTCCTTCCCGGAATCTCCAACGCAACCATAAAGAGACAAAACACACGTTTTACATTTATTCGTTTGGCAGAGACTTATTCAAAGAAGCCAACGGTCATCGACTGACCATTAATAAGTATGAGGCAGCTGTAAGAGAAACAGAACAAACTGCAGCTGAACGCGGTGGAAAAAGATGCTTCTTTATTTTAGTAGTGCTTTTTAATTTATACATGGACTTATAGCTGATTACAGACCAGGGATAAAGCCAACGTCAACAACAGCGGATAAAAAATCTCGTATTGTGAAGGTCAGGGGAGAGAAATCTCGAGAGGAACCAGTTAGCATTAATATACTGCTTATGAGTGTAATGCTGCATTCGACTTGCCTCAGAAGTAAGAAGTCAGAACTTTCCGCTGTTTTCTACCTCCGTGCATCCGAGTAACAAAGTGGCGGGAAAAAACATCCATGCCTCCATGTTTGTCTTTTGTTAGCAACAAGCTAGCCAGCTAACTGTGATGAGTGATGTACAATACTGTGCAAAAGCCCTGAGCTACCCTAGTTTTTTTTTAGTAAAGTAAAGATAACAAAAAATAATAGCATCTCTCTTAAAAGGAAAATACTACAATGTGCAGTAAACTGTAATGAAGTAACGAAAGACAATATTTGGTGTCACAACCCTTTTCTTCAATAGTAGTCCCAGGTACAGTGCGTACAGTTTGATAAGGAAATGAGCCGTAAGTTTTACTGAGCATCCTGGAGAATCTGCCGCAGTTCTTCTGGACACTTTGACTGTCACACTTGCTTCGTTTTTTGCAGCAAAACCCAGGAGCTTTCATTATGTTTTTTTTTTTTTTTTGTCTGAAAAGTGGTCTCTTATGAAATATGTTGCTGTCTTTACTGACATACAAATGTTTTTCCAAATGAAAATTATTTTTTGGAAATCTGAAATGTTTTTGTACTGACTCAGTGAATTCATAAATAAATATCTATAACAAGATGTGTACAAAAAACAATTGGGTGGCTCAAGACTTGCACAGTACTGTATATTTACATCCTCATAACAGGAAATTGTAGAGATGTGACGATGAATAAGTCTGTATGTTGACTGATCAAAAACAAACATGTATATGCAGTATAACTCTTTGAAATTTCTGTGTTTACATACGGGATTTCTGAAGCGAAGGGGCATTTTCTTTGTTTTGTTTTTTCCTAGTCCAAATTACAAGTTTAAATAAATAAATTTAAATACATTTAAATACAACCCGAATTCCAGAAAAGTTGGGAAGTTCTTTAAATTTGAATAAAATTAACCCTAACCCTAGCCATGCTGTTGTAATGGCTGCAGTATGTGGTTTTGCATTGTCCTGCTGAAATACACAAGGCCTTCCCTGAAATAG
>JAQQZU010000025.1:262888-281884 GCA_030068025.1 Parauchenoglanis punctatus
TCTCTCTCTCTCTCTCTCGCTCTCTCTCTCGCTCTCTCTCTCTCTCTCTCTCTCTGCTCTGTTTCTTTCTCCTGGATGGATTCTCCCTCATTTTCCCTCCATTTCTTTTTCTTCCTGTGTCTCTATTTTCTCTCCTCTTTCAGCTCCTTATTTCTTCCTTTCTTTTCCCCCCATCACTTTTTCAGATATTTATTCATTTCTGTGCTTCACATCCTTATTTCATCATGAAGCTCATTAACCTTTTCTATTTACGCCTCTCTCAATTTCTCTCCCCTTCTTTCTCTCTTCTTATTTGTTTTAAGAATATATTCCTTCTCTTTTAGTTTTGTATAATTTTTCTTGTCATTTTTTTGGTCATTTCTCCGTAGCTTTCCCTAGCTTTTTCTCAACCCATTATTTTCTCCTGTCCTCTCCTTCAGGTCTTTATTTATTGCTTCCTCTCTCTCTTTTCTCTTCTTCAGCTCAATATTGGTCGTCTTTCTCATTTCTCTACCTTCCCGCGTCTCTCCCTCGTTCCCTCTCAGACACATTATGGAGCGGGCAGGAAGAGGGCGATGTATATTACAGCACTCGTGATTAAGCCGTCGAGTGCGCGGGGGGAAAGGGGGGGTAGTTAAAGAGAGAGTGAGCAAGTGAAGGAGAGATAGAGAGGAAAGTACGGATGACAGAGTTTGGGTTGTAAAAGAGGAAGTGGGGGTGTGGGGATAGAGATAAGCAGCGATATTGAGGGAGAGACTCGGAGAAAAGCGAGAAGGCGTGCATGACTGCCAGATAGGCATGGAGGTGGGAGAAACAGAGATATGACGATTCACAGAGAGAGGATAGAGCAACGCTGCCCTCATCTGTCCACACACACACACACACACACACACACACACACACACACACACTCATCCTGCTCTGCGATCGTTTTGTCAGCCTGGCTGGTTAAGTGAGGAGATCCTGCAGCCTTGGTGGAGGTTTTCACGTATCGATCACTAGACGAAGCTGAACCGTCTGCTTTTAGAGGCAGAAAGAGGGAGTGGGAGTTAAAGCACAGCCGATAGATCAATACAGCAAAGCACACACACACACACACACAAACATGCAACACTTGAAGCCCATTGTTTCTACCACGTCAGCTTTTAGCAAGCGCTCTGCATAGACTTCTTTGTAAAATGTTTATGACTGTGTTATAAAGTAGTTATTACCAGGGTAAACCATAATTCTGCATGGGTGAACAAGAATTCTTCAAGGACATCGATCCCAACGTTCTTCTTATCCAGCTACTGTCATCTGATGTCCTCAGGATGAGCCTTCCATTCTTCAGCACTGGAAAATTCCTGCCAAAATACACCAATTATTTTTAGATGCAAAAGCTAATGTGTAGCTCTACAGTTCAGTTTGTTTAAAAAAAAAAGAAGCAAGAAGCTGTACCTTTTTCATGATTCCTTCCACTGAGATTAAAACAATGCCTTATTCCCTGTAAAAGCCTGCAGTGCCTGGATCTATTGCATAGCATTATGGGATATCATCAGTGTATCAGATACCCAGGCGATGTCTGAATACTCATACTGCCATACTATATAGTATGCAAAAAGCTGTATGTCATAATCCATAGGGTCTCCGAATACCCAGAAGGCATTTAATAGTAGTCGCACGGCACACGGATGATCTACTACTATTCCACAGTATATAAACATACCAATCTACAATATCCCATAAGGCAGCCGAAGCCTCTGAATAACTGAAGAAGAAACATTCTCCAGGGAGAAATGGCACACTGAAGCGAAGCCAGTTGTTGCAGTCTGGTGAAGTACAAAAAGGAACAGTTTAAACATTTCTGCCTTTGTAGAATTTGAAGTATACGTTAGTATACGTCATCTGTGAACATCCAGGTCAAAGGACAGTTAAGATGGTGTCCGAATTGTGACCGAGTACTCGCTCACATTCTCATAGTATGTACTACAGTAAGGGTCAGGTAGTGGGTACTTAACCAACGTTAGTGCATACTGAGTATTTGGATGCAGGCACTCTGTTTTTAGAAATGATTTAATGCTGCGCTATGTAGTGAATAGGGAGAGTTTTCTTACATGAAGTTTTTATACTAAAGAATTTTGGCATGGTTAGTATCAGTTTAGTTAGTTTACATAGCTAGGTCTCTGTCCTGAGCAGTGCCTAGCTGAGCTAATGTTAACCTGAATCAGTCTTAAAGACAAATTCCATCCTCCATCCTATATTAAAATATCTGTGATACTGATTCTGGTTGGTTGGAGCTCTGTTTTTGTCTTAGGAGTTGTTGTATGCCACTCTGATGTCACGGGGACATTGCTAACATTACTAGAACCGTTACAGTAGTATTTAATAACAAACAAATGATGATCCAGCTGTTAGCCACAGTGAAAAAAGACCAGCTTTCAGAATTCGGACTTTTTTCTTAGATTTGAATTTTTTTCCCTCAGAGTTCTGACTCTTTTTTTCCCCCCTCGGGGTTCTGACTCTTTTTTTCCCCCCTCGGGGTTCTGACTCTTTCTTTCCCCCCTCGGGGTTCTGACTCTTTTTCCCCCCTCGGGGTTCTGACTCTTTTTTCCCCCCTCGGGGTTCTGACCCCCCCCCCCCCGAACTTTTCATATAAATGTCTGACTGCAGCTAAGTACACGTAATGTTTTAATGTTTTCAGCAAACTATTTGTACTGCATCAGTGGGAGGAGTCACAGGCAGTCACTGAGGACATCAAGATGGCAGCGATTAGTTAAAAGGATATTGTTTGGGGAATTTCTACAACATTGGTTCAGGCTAAAATGTTGTCATGCTTAAAGAAATTGTGTTCATCATTCACTCAGAGTTTATTCTTAATTTGATCCACCAGCTGCAAATTTAATCAAATGCCATCACTACAAGTTAAACCTAATGTCAGATGGACAATGCTAGTGTGTGTTATTGTATAATTAATGCTAGTAAAGCAGAACCTTAATCTCTACATTGCAAAAGAAAGCGCTACATTATACACTATTATGAACAATTTATAAAATAAATGATTTTATACACTACATTACGAATGTGCTCCTTATATTTTGTGGCATAATCGTTCAATATGTACACAATTATTTGACCCTGTATCAAACCAAAGGGGAGTTAACTGAATACTGAATACATGCCTGTAGACATGGCTTTACAAAATGAGTAATTAATAAAACTTCTAAATCTAAAGATTTAGAGAAAAATATAAAGGTAAAGTTAAACATGTGCATGAACGTAAAAAACACCATAGTGCATTATGGGTATTTCATGGGTGCTAGGGTACGTCAAGTAAGGTGCATTGTGGGTAAAAGAGTTCATTACATATTCTCTGTTAGATCACAGTGCTGGTGAACTCTTGATTCTGATCGGATAAAGTGTTGATTAACTTTCTATAGTAGTCATTCCGCCTGCAAAGTAAATCACAGGTTTATATTAACGCGCTTTTTCTAATGTGTTATTGTTAGAAGGTTGCGCAGGGACTTGAACATTCCACATCAATGGATTAAAAATGTGTTCAGTTGTTGATGTAAAGTTTTCTGTTAGGGGATATTTGAGGTTTTTTGTTAAACATGACAAGAGAGGCTTGTGAGGGAACAACTGTTTACAGCTGCTATAACATAAGTGATAACAGAATAACAGATAACAGATTCTCCTGTAGGATTCAGATAAATCAAGCTAGTCAAAGGCTTCGGGATTATCTAAACATTTGATGTAAGTGTGTTTAGTTAGCTTTGTGGATCAATTATTTATCCCAGAATGATCCTAAACATCAACTCTGTAACTGAAATAAGATTTTTAAAAAGTATAAAAATTGTAGTGTTTTGTAAAATGGATCATTCTCACCCAAAATACATCTAACTGTTAAAAGTTGATGGAATTTTAGATTGCTTGGTTGTTTGACTTGTGTGACTCAGTAATGGTGAATCTTTTCAGTCTCAAGTCATCTTGACCTTAGTCTTCTCTTCAGCACAGTGTACTTGTGCTGATTGAATAGTCCAGTTTTATAATGTTTCTCTTTTCAGTGGTTGCTTTTTCTGTTCCTTCATTTTTCATGGAGTTCTCATCACACTTCTTTTCCAGGAACAAGGGATGGTCGGGATGCCGCGCCAGGCCGGAGGTGTCCAACCCCCTCATGGAGGCCCAGGAGGTGTGCCCTCGGCCGGGCCTAATGGGGTGGGGCCAGGTGGTTACCTGGGCAACCAGCAGCAGCAGCAGCAGGCAGCCATGATGAAGCAGATGATGGTTATTGAGCAGGAGAAGAGAGTTCAGCTTCACCTGATGGAGCAGCAAAAAGTTCAGCTCCTGCGGGAGCAGAGACAACAGCAACACCACCACCTACTGGCAGAGCAGGTACGCGGCATGTACACCTCACACAGACATACGCATTTCCTCAGATCACCTTCGGTGTCAGAATGCGTCACCAAGTTTCCATCACCTTTTGAGAAAATAAAGGGTTCAAGAGCCATCATAAATAAGAGGGACACAGTTCTTAAAGGAGTTTCAGGTTTTCCTTTCCATCACACTGTGAACTTGGAGAAGGTTGATTTACATTTATATCATTTGGCAGACGCCCTTATCCAGAGCGACTTACATACATCTTATTTTTTTTTTATACAAGTGAGCAGTGAAGGTTAAGGGTTAAGGTTAACTAGCTCAAGGGCCCAGCAGTGGCAGCTTGGTGATGCTGGGATTTGAACTCGCGACCTTCCGATCACTAGTCCAACGTCTTAACCACCATAGACCTTCCACCTACCACAGAGGTTGAGATTAATGTTGTCTGAAAAACAAAAAAACATCAAGCGAATGAGAGTTCTGTGGGTGGACACACCTTGTTGATAGATGTTTACACCACTGTTTACAACCATGGTGACCAGAAAAGCATCTCAACATGCACAAAACATGGAGTGGATGGCCTACAACAGCAGAAGACCACACTAGGTTCCACTCATTGTCAGCCAAGAGCAAGAATCTGAGGCTACAGTGGGCAAAGACTTTGGTTTGTGTGCGTCTGTGCAAATTATCACCTCAGATTCCTTATAAAGTGGACTCAGAGTGCATTTCTCACCATTCAACAAGGTTATTTTTGAAATACACTCACTGGCCACTTATGGGAACACCTGTACACCTGTTCATTCATACCATTATGGAGTCAGGTGGAAGCAGCACAGTGCATAGAACCATGCAGATACAGGTCAGGAGCTGTAGATAACGTTCATATAAAAAAATCAGTATGCAGAAAAACGTGATATCAGTGCTGCTTTGACTATTTCAGAAACTGCTGGTCTCCTGTTCAGTCTTGCGAGGATGGTGTGAAACTCTCAAAGCATCCTGTAAGCAGAAACACCAGTGTCAAAGCTAGTGGTCTTGCTATAATCCTGAAGACAATTTCAGATCAAAATTAGGGACTTGAATCTGATTTGTTGAACAACAAGGAAGCAGCAGGATAGTGACATAATCTTGCGTTGTTTTGGCTTTGATCTTCAGCAAAATTGACTCAAATTGAAACATTGATTCTGAGATTAAAGCCCTCAAAGTTTGGAACTGAAAAGCAGGAACAGGACTGACATATCACTTCGTCATATTACATTTGGTCTCATGAAATGGGAGCGTGTATGTAAAAAGAACAGGATTCCTCCTGAATGTTTCACCCACAGCAGGTGTACATGTCATCACGTTAAAGTAGACTTTTTGCACTTTAATAGCACAGTCTGGTCCAGTTTAGATCTAGTCTTCTGAAGTACACAACAGAAATATCAGTGTACAATCACTTTTGCAAATGATCTACAGAAAAGTTTATAGTGGCGTTTCCTTTGGAATATGTATATCCATGTTTCCGCTGCTTACATTTTGCATATTTTATCCATAAATACACCCAAATGACTATTTTTTATTGTATTCTGGTAATGTTTTAACAAAAGAGCATCCAATTAAGCACACTTAAAGTGAGACAGATCAAAGTAATGTGTTCAAAATGTGTGCGTGCCACACACACACATACACACACACACCACCTGCTGTTTTAATTTCCTCTCTCTTCTATCTCTGAGAATATGCTGCTAAAGAGACTCTTAACTGATATTGGCGATGATCACACACCTCTGTCTTCTGGGTAAAAATTGTTCTGTTTTGCCCACCAATAGAGCACACACTTTCAGAAAAGCACAAATAAAATTAGCACACTTCTCCAAGGATCTGTACCATTTTCCTGAATTTACATTACTGTTATTGTTCAAGCTCTTCCCTCACATGAGCTCACCTGTTCCTTTCTTGTGCACTTTAATCTGTAGCTGCCATTGTGAGGTGTGTGCACTGACTATATGTTTATTTGCAGTTACAGCAGCAGCAGCAGCATCTCCCAAGGCAGATGAGTCAAGCACAGAGAAACCCATATCCTCTCCAACAGTTTCAGGGTAAGAAACAAAGACATGAGCAGTTACACAATTACATCCTTTGTATTTCATATGTTATCGCTTAACATGCATTTACACCCACTTCTGTGTGTTTAGTACATGAACTATGGATTTTTAATAGGAATAATCAGCAAGTGTGTATTATGGCTCGAACATTCCTTTAAGAAATGCATTTAAATGTTAAATTACTTTAAAAGATTTAGTACTTCAGCACACTATGAATTTCTATTACATAAACTATGGATGGTGAAAACTGCTTTACTTATAAGCAATGTTTCAGAGAAATTTACAAAGCTGGGCGGCACGGTGAGAAGGTCCTGGGTTCGATCCCCGGGTCACCCAGGGTGCCTTTCTGACCGGAGTTTGCATGTTCTCCCCGTGCATGCGTGGGTTTCCTCTGGGTGCTCCGGTTTCCTCCCACAGTCCAAAGACATGCGGATTAGGTGAACTGGCTACTCTAAACTGCCCATAGGTGTGAATGCGAGCGTGTCGACTCATTGTAAGGCATAAAATTTATTTATTTATTTAGCCACATTACTGATTTACCCTCAATGATATTGACAAAACAATGATATTGACAATTCTTATGCTACTTACGCACCAAATTCAATTCATCTTTACACAGAAAAGACCATGGTAAGGTCTAATTGGTTGTTACTACACATGCTCACTACATAGGGCATAACCTAATGGCACTGTACAACCTGTTTAGTGTACTATAAGTCCAATAGAATGCTATTTGAGGAAAAACAGAGAGACTAGTGCCAGTTGGCACTAAATGAAGTTACATATTTGATCAACCCTCTCATCATTGTCATCTACCATCTTCCTTGCCCCCTAGAAAACTTTCTTGAAGAAATCAACACACTCAGTCTTTTAACTACTAACAGTGCCCTCTGAGCACTGTCCTCAGAGACTTCATCCTACCCTCCGACAAGCTCCAGTCCCCTTGCCATCTTCCCCTTCTGCATTCCTTCTCCCTGACACTCAACAGCTGCTCTCCCACACACACAACAGAGGAAATGTCTTGGGCCAGGTTTTCAGCACCTACCTAGCTTCAGACATCAATGCTACCCCACTCCACATTTCTGATCATCACTTGGAATCCTTCACCATTACCCTCGCTATCCTGCCTAAAACCTTCCATCAGTATTTCTTTCCCACTCACAGTAACCTTCACTTTATCTCCACTTCCTCTGTAGCTTCCTGCACCCTATCATCTCTTCCAGACCTTGACTCCTTTTCCTCCCTACCATTGGAGTTAGCCACAGATGCTTTTCTCTTCTAAGTATCCTCATCCATGGACCTCCTTTGCCTTGTCTTCTAAACCCAAGATGACTTATTGCCCTGTTCCTTGTCTATCGGATATGTTGTGCAGCAATGGAAGAGAATTAAAAACAGCAGACCGAAAGAGGAAGAAATCACAACTGTACACAGATCTTGTTTCTTACTGCACTCTCCTGTCCAAATTCTCATCTGAAGTGAGACTGCTAAGACTACCTTCAACAAGGAAAAGCTGGAAATTTCTGAACAAGATCCTTGCAAGCTCCACTTCTGCTGCCCTGTCCTCCATGAGTGCTGAAGATTTTGCCACCTTTTGTGATGGAAAGATTGAAAAAACAAAATCTATCAGACTTTCACTCCTACCCCAACTCCTGCACTACACAATCAGGATTCTTCTCCTTCATGGGCACATTTTTCTAATCTAGCAACAGAAGAGATGATGCAAGTCATCTTGTCCAGCAATCCTATCACTTGCCCATTAGATCCAATCTACAATGCTTCTACAATGCTCCAGACTATCTCAAGACCTCCTCCCCTTCATCACTATCATCATCAATGGCTTCAAAACATCTGGAACCAACAGCATTCAAGAGGGCAAGAGTTATTCCCATCCTGAAGAAACCCACTGTGTATCCTTCAGACATCAGCAACTACCGATCGGTATCACTTCTCTATTTCTTTCTAAAATCCTCAAATGCACTGTTTACAGTCAGTTGTCAGTCTGTCTCTCTCAGAACAACCTCCAGTATCCTAACCAGTCTGGCTTCAAAAGGTGCATTCCACAGAGATTGCCCTTTTGGCCATCGCTGAGAAGTTACATGCTGCTAGATAAGCCAAACTGTTATCGGTCTTCATCCTCCTTGGACTTACAGCAGCATTTGGCAACCATACTCATGAGTCTTGGAATTCATGGCACGGCATGGCAATGGTTTACTTCCTTCCTGGAAGGTCAGTCATATAAGGTGACGTGGAGTGGATGAACATCTTTCCACTGGTGTCTTTCTGTTCTCCCTCCATGCTTGATCTCTTGGTGAGGTCATATCCTCACATGGGTTCTCGTGCCACTGGTATGTGGATGACATGCAACTCATCCTCTCCTTCCCTCCCTCAGACACTCATGTTCTGGCCCTCGCTGACATTGCATCATGGATGGCAGCTTATCAGCTGAAAACTAATCCCAGCAAAATCAGCAGGATCTTGTGATCTTCCTGCACAACTCTCTGATCTCACCTTCAGTAAAGGCATGCAACCTTGGGATAACCATGGACAATCAATTGTCCTTTACCTTTCACGTAGCTAATGTGTCACTTTTAACATCAGATTCATCCAATTCTATCCTTGCAGGCAACTCAGGTGCTTGTTCAGTCACTTATCATTTTGAGACTGGACTACTGCAACTTCTGGCAGGTCTGACTTTGAGTGCCATTCGACCTCTGCAACTGATTCAGAATGTAGCTGCATGACTTGTTTTAAACCTTGCTTAGTTGTCCCACACAATCTCATTTCTACGCTCCTTCCACTGGCTTCCTGTAGCTGCCCGCATCAGATTCAAAACACTGATGCTTCCTTACAAAGCCAAAAATGGACCAGCACCCACTTACCTCAAAGCACTCATCATACCCCTCACTGCACCAGGCTCTCTCTCCAGTATCAGGATGTGCTTATTGATAGCGACTTCAGCACTACTGTAAATTGCTTTGGATAAGTGCGTCTTCCAAATGCCATAAATGTAAAGTAAACTACTTCTAATGTAATATCACTATTAGGGCACATACGATTTGTGTTTTAAATAACAAAATGTGAAAACAGAATAAAACACGGCATATATGAAATGTATTTATTCTGCAACTTTTCACTACATCATGGGACAAGGGGTAAATCTGCCTCAAATCACCAGATTTCAGAAAATGCTCCCAACTGACAATCTCAGATTTGATTTATACTTTCAAAAACAATAATGGCATTACTCCCAATAAACTGTATGCAAAATCTCAGCCTTGTATCTTTGTTTTTTTTTGTTTGTTGTTGTTTTTTTTAAGTTATAGGGGCTTGAATAGGTGAGGCCTAGTTCAGGTTTTACTGTAAAAACAAGTGCTATAGAAAAAACTATGAAGTTCATAAACCATAACTTTTGAACTATTTAAGCTAGATGCATAACATTTTCAAAAATTGTTTGCAGATACAAGATATCTTTAATTACTTAAACTGAAGTTCCATAGCTGAATATTTACCATGAAATCTGTAAAAATGATTTTCATTTTATGCTTTGGAGCATTTTGGCCCTCTGTATCTTCACATTTAAACATGTCAGATATTTCAAATAATGGTATTTATTTATCATATTGGAATACCCTTTTGGTAACTAAGGGCATACTCACTACTGGAGATCCGACCAGCTTCTGAAAGCGTTTGACCCCTAAAGACTGGATTGAGTGAGCAGTGTGATTGCTCCGTACTGCTCCTGGGGACAGGTCACTTGGACTGCTTTTTTTTCCCCCATTTTTAACCCATTGTGATTCTGAAAATTTCATTTCTTTTAGACAAACACTTAGTTATCAAAAGAGTATTCCAATATGAAAAATAAATACCAGAATTTGAACGATCCAACATGTTTAAATGTGGAAATACAATGAAACCAATTGTGTAAAAGTGCTCCAATTTTATTTTATTTTTTGTTTTCATTTCAGCAATCTATAAAATTGTAAATATGCAGTTATGGAACTTCACCAGCAATTAAATACATCTTGTACCTAAAGAACCATTCCTGAAAATCTTATGAATCTAGCTTAAAAAGTTCAAAGATTATGATTATGGAACTTTAGTTTTTTCTATAGCACTCATTTTTACAGTAAAATGAAAATATGGAGCAAATCTCAGATGGACAGTCAGGAAGTCTTAAGTGATATATGGACTGACCAAGGTCATTTAGCCAAAGTGCAAACAAGTGCTTTTTGACAGATTCTTCCATATTCCAATGTCATATTCTTCTTTTTTGTGTGTAACATGAGTAAAAGAAGAAGATAACATTGGAATAGGGAAGTTTGTTCTGACTGCTTGAGTGTGTTTCGTTGCTCTCTTCATTGCAGACTTCATTTGTTTATTTCACTCTTCTCACAGCAGATCATTCACTCTTTAAGTCTCCAAATTACTACTTTGTCAAGTGCAGCGACTGCTCCTGCCTCCTCCTGAGCTAATGAGAGAGCTCACACACTCGCACACACTCACATACTCCTACTCCTTTAACACATAGACAAACATTCATGCACACATTCAGGCATACAAGCATATACGGAAGCAAACACATCTGCAAAACTGTATGAAATGTAAAGCACAACCCCCCATTCCCATACACACAAACACACCCATACCCTGAAGGGAAGTGTGTCTATTGATTGTTCTGTCACGTTGCCATGGAAACCACGTTAGATGTAGATCCGATGGGAAATACCCTCTTAGTCAGAGCCATCAGTGGGAAAGGGACCTGGGGAGTGCGTCTGTCTCACATTAAGCATGTTCAGGTTTGTTAAACATGGCACAATGTTCAAGTCAGCTGCAAATGAGCATCTCTGTCCAGTCTTCACCCCATAATCAGGATAGGCTTCAGTGTAAAGCTTCAGAGTAAAGCTACCCTGACTTCATTGTCTAAAATCTGGACAATGCAAATATGCACTACAGGAATAAACAGGCAAACACACTGGTAATACAGTTTTGGGCTCTTCACTAGCAGAGTTGTGGGGTGTGTACCTGTCCTTCTGAGATAATATGATTGCAGTGCATGGTTATATATGATCAACGATATGATGTATGGAACACACTAGACAACAGATTTTGATTTTGGTTCGGTCTAGTGTGATTCATTATTGGGCAACCAGTCAAATTTTAGTAATAAAAAAGAGTGTCAGATTTAAGGAATGTGAGGCCACACCTCTTTCCCTAGGACTGTCAGGCACAGAGGCCACACCCCATCAACTGGCACCGAGAGGTAATGAGGCCTGCCCCTGTCACCGAACCTAAACAATACAGAGGCCCTGCCACATTCACTGAGACTGGCAGTTACAGAGGCCAGACCTCTTTTATTGGGACATTGGTCAGTTTGGTCAGGATTGTGGAATATTGGCTAGTTTAGTAACCATTCATAATTAAAGCATAATCTCCACCATTAATATACTAAAATAATACAAGCAAAAGTCTAAAGCAGCCCTGACACTTGCATGACAGAGGTGGCACAAAGAGCCCCACATTGCAAGTGCCAATGAGGGGACTACTCGTGAAAGTGTGACTGGAGCTTCGTGGGACCTTGTGTCAAGTACGTGAACGTATGCGGGAATTTTGAAACTTGCAAAAATTTGGCACAACAAAATTTTCCTGCCGTGGCTACTGTGCGACTTCACAACAATTGTGTGTCACTGAGTGTCACTCAAGCCATTGCATGCCTCCACGGGACAATGTACACACCTGTAGAAGGCAATGGCGCATATTGGCAGGCCTATTTGCATTGCAAGTAGTTTCCACACAGCACGCAGTGGCAAGCAGTGGCCTGCCCCTGCTTCTCTCCTCCTCCTCTAATTTCCGCTGATGGTCAACAATCATAATACCTGCAGCCACCACATATAAACACTTGCATCTGTTCTGAATCTTGTGAATTCAACATGTCTCTTCAGTCACTGAACATTTACTGCATGAAGCTTTTGGAACCATGCCTTTATATAGACTATCCTGACACGTGACCGTCATAGCGTTCCAAGGCGTGGGCCATTGCACCCCAAATTCCTGCACGATGACTTCACACATGCGTAATTATAGCATGTCATTGACTGATCATTCATGCCACCGAGTACACATGCGTGCCGAGGCATGGCATCATCATAACCTATGCGCAAATAGTGCATGCCCTTGGCACAACTGTGGCATAATGATTGCAAATGACCTGCCAACAGAGTTTTTAGACTTATAGTATTCTTATCCTGGGTCCTAGTGAACCAGCATCAGAACATATTTACTGACCGAGACTTCAAGTCGCTCTGTATTACAGCTTCTGCCAAATGCCATAAATGTAAATTTAATTGCCATGGCGTGCCATTGCGTGTCTCAGATGTATCTCATGTTTGTGACAGATGCACACCTAGCTTTTAACTTGTGTGACCAATGGAACGACATGGCGCAATCTATGCATAACTTTCTTGCGATGACAAATTTCATGTCCCCGTTTTTTGTGCACATTGGCACGCCACAATTCAGACTTGTTCGTGACCAAAATTCATGCAAGTGTCAGGTCTGCTTAACAGTTTCAAGATGTTTGATTGGTTGACATCATTTTGTCATTCTCTTGAGCAGAATCCACTAAAAACCTGCCACAGCCGAGTTACCCTCAGAGTAGACACACAACTTCACAATTTTAACCTGTTAAACTCTCAAGAACTAGGACCTGACTTTCACCACTCCTGTGACTACAAACTATTGCTATTTTTACTGTAGTTCCTGAGTACTACACTTAAAGACAAATAAGTGAATAATAACCTGGAATTTAAAGGGCTAATAATGTAGTATTATCACACATCCATTTAGTAGAATATATCAGAAAAGGGGAATGGTCCCCAGATCTGGCAAAACTGAACTTAGTGAAAGCCAGAATGAATTTCACCTTATAGTGCACCAGTCAAATCCACAACGCATTCACACAACTCTTTCTTATACAGTGATAGTGGAGTTATCACTAGGCTCAATTCTAGCCTGTGCTCACTCCCTTCAACATCCTCTCTTCAAAACATCAGCTGCCTCTGTTTGCTTGTTTGATTGTTTATTTCTTTATATATTTATTGGCAGCACTGAACTTTCTCCCTCACATTGCCTGTCGTCATGGCAACTTGCCCTCCTCCCAAATTTCCCTGCACAATTTCAGTCTGCACTGGAATGGACTATCAGGATTGATGGAGCCTTTCCAAATGAATAGAGAAGCACCATGCATCGCATTACACGGCTGTGCTGCTGATTTGCTGTGCATGTGCCTGTGCGTTTCATGCAGAGTGGAATTACTAATCTTGGTTTTCTATTTCTTTATTTATTGAGGAATATTACAAATTGCTAAACAGTTACAGTGTTATACAGTTGAGCTTTAATTGGACTCCATGAGCTTTCAATTTACAGTTAGTTGAATTTGTTTGACATTTAATATTTATATTAATGTAATATTCCTCTAAACATGACGTATTGTTTTTCTATGCTTGGGTAGGTACACAGCAGGAGATGGCGGCGAGGAACCAGGCACTTCAGAGCATGAGGAACGCTCGCCTCCTACAACAGCAACAGCAGCAGAACCAAGGCATGCTACAGATGGCGCCAGTTCAGAACCCTGGTCCCATGCCCACTCAGGGTGAGATGGGCATGGCCTATGGAAGCCAGGCAGGCACACAGGCAGCCATGTACCAGGGCATGAACCCAGGTATGAGTCAGATGCTCCAGCCGCAGCATCACCCCAACCAGGCTGGCATGGCCATGGCACAGAGACCTGCGGGCACGGGTGGCCAGGGAATGGTGGGAGGCGGAGCTGGAAGTGGATATGGGCAGGGCATGATGATGAACCCTGCCCTTTCTCAACAGCAGATGAAGCCGGCTGGGCAGCCACTGGCCAAAGCCCAGGCTCAGAGACTGCAAAGCATGATGGGAGGTGGAGGTCAGGGATGGCCCCAGCAGCAGCAGCAGCAGAATATGCAGGCCATGAGTGGAAGGACTACAAACGACATGGTGGCATTTAACAGTAACTCTGCATATGCCATGCAAGGTGGGCAGCCACCAAGGATGCCCAAGCAGCATTTCAGCCAAGGGATGGGTGGCCAGGGCATGGTAGACCCACGGGCCATGAACCCAGCAAGTATGGGAGGACCCATGATGCCTCACATGGCAGGCCAACCAAGGACCAATCAGCCTCGGGGAATGGCAATGTCAGGTATGGGTCAGGCTGTGCCCAACATGGCTGCTTTTGGACAGGGCTCCACACAGGCCATGGCAGGGGCAGGACCAGGCGGCGGGGCCTATATGCCAAGTGGGCAGACACAAGGCTACCAACGGACATCAAGTCAAGATTTGGCTTACAGTTATGCTGGCCAATCAGGGACTGGGAGTGGGGTCTCATTTGGCCTGTCAGACAGTGCAGAGCTGGACTCAACGGACGGATGGATGGAGGAATTTTTCCCCAGTCAATAGCCAATGTGGAAAATGTTTGGGGGTGGGGGACCTTTGAGATGGGCCAGAAAAGTGTTTTTGTCAAAAAGAAAAATGAAAATCATTTTTAGATGGCGTGTACGTTTTTGGTTTTGTTTTGTTTTTTTATTTTTTGTTTATTGTTTCCATTTAATATAATGGGAAGTTTATTACATGTTGTGTATTGTATGTGTGATGTCACTATATTTAAACCAACAATCTCTAAGATTTGATTCTAACTAGAAGCCAAGTCTCTTTAGACTTTGTCCTGCACCCTTCATCATCTTTTCTTCATCATCTTTTCCAGACTTTTCTAGGGACAAAACAGTGTAAAACCTAAATTAATTGTGAAATAGAAAGATTTTTGCCCAGTGTTTAGATCAGATGTCAGTTTTTGCTCTCAGCTCTATCTGTTTAGTCAGTAATGAATTCTTAAGTATGTGTGTGAGTGAAAGAGTTTGTAAAAAAAAAAAAATATATATATATATATATATACAACAGCACCGTCACCTCACCAACAGTTCCCTTTGCTCTGATGGTGATTCAAAGAGCCAGCAATTCCACTTCCACTTCGTTCTTTCTGCAAACATCACAGCAAAACACCTAGCATTCTTACAGTTACTCTCAGCACATGCATCACCAGTGTTTGTGTGCTTTAACTAATCGAAGAGACTTGGCAGCTACAAATTTGTCTCTCCACCTAAAATCTGAAGGCTGGAGGACATTATGTTTTCTCGTAAGTCATATGGCAGCTAGGAACACAAGCATGGCGTCATCTCCCACATGGGCCAGAAACACACAGTCCTGTCAAGCAACATGCAGCCAAACACACATTTTAGATCCAACCTTCGAATGTAACAGCTTCCACAAGTGACTTGTGGCAGTTATAAAGGCTTTCACATAGCAAAATGGGAGAACAGGAATGATCACTTGTCTGATAATTTTCGTGTTCAGAAAAAAAAAACATTTGACATAATTAAAGATAACAAATCAACTTCTTTCCTTTTATTCATTTGCCAGATGCTTTTATTCAAAGCATAAAGCGGAGGAGTCGAGAACTAAGAGCTTGGGTGCCGCTTATCTTCCAATAAACTGTAATCTGATGTTAAGTATCAGACTAATACTTTCACCCTTGAATTGAATTGTTCATGTAAAACAAGTCCTTAATGTGTTGCGTTTGTTCTGTCGGTTGTGACACAGTGTCACAGCCTGCCTTCATTCAGAGCAGAAAACCTTCAGTTACTATCAGTACGTTCTTTACAGCCAACCTACGAAGGGAGAAAAGACTGTTTGGGGAAGACACGGCCCATGAAGGCTATATTCATAAAACTTTATAACTGTGCTTATAATGCGTCATAAAATTGGTAATGACCATATTTGTAAGTAACTCCAATAATGTCCGATAAAGCATGTAACAACTGACTGCTGCAGTTCCTTTTTACGTCACTGTTTTAAGTTTCTAAACTACTATGAACTTTAGTATATCATGGAAACATCAGTTGCAAAGTAATTAAAGAAGACACCAGGTTAGATGCCAATGGTAGATTAAAGGTTATGAAGGGTTTATCTGTACATTTCCAAAAATCACAAGAACACTTATGTAGCACCAAAATGATTTAAATGATGAAGTAATTTAAGCACCGGTATTGAGGTTACATCAATCCTGAGCTCAGGTTACTGTCTAGTGGTGTTTTGAATGTTCTCACATGTTCATGTGGGTTTCTTTCAGGTTCTCAGACACATCCAACCTCCCAAAAACATGGAACAGGAGCATTGGCTAGGCTAAATCACCCTTAGTGTTTAAATGGAATGGTGTCCCATCCTGACCAGGATAAAGTGGTTACTGATGAATGAATGAATGAATGAATGAATGGGTTACTAGTGTTGATAAAAAATTTCACAATAATGGCATTTTAATGGCAGTATAAATGGGATATTTGTGCAATCACAATCAGCCACTTACACAACTTAGACAAATAAAACTTAATTCGTTGAAAAAGTCCCTGGTAAACATATGGCATGTTTTCGGTATTGCAAACTGATTATCAACAGTCCTGCTTGTCACAGATTCATACTTAATAGCAATTTTATAGTTTAGTAAAATAACCATTTACTTGGGAAGTATTTGAGTTCATAACAATGCTTACAAATAATTATCTACAATCATAAGCACAGTTATGATCATTTATGAATTCAGAGTGTTTTTGTTTTCTTTATTCATTTTAAAATGTCATACAGAAAAAAATCATTGCAGATCAGTCCCTTATTCAGTGACCTAGTAAGTCTTTCAATCTAGCCTGATTGTCTTAAGTCTCTGAGGAATGTAATACGACGACTGCGTCTATTTTTATTTCATGTCATTGTTGTTATCAGAAGGGGAAACCATTGGCCGCGTCTGCAGTGATCCAGGAGGGTGAAAGTGTTACAGTATTGCTCTTAGTATTGTAATAACCATGGTCAGGGGGGTGTGGCCAGCTCTCTCCATCCTCCTTCTAACAGCTCAACTTACCTGGGACCAAGTCACACAAAATGTATCGTTTTTCTGTTCGTCATTTGTGTCAGTCATCGATGTTGTCTTTTCGGCTTTTATTTTGTATTGGTGCTGATTATATATGTGATGAAAAAGATTCTATATAAATATTATATATATATAAATATATGAGAATGGCTATATGTAAATATGTTTCTACTGCTTTAAATACACCAGAAAATGTGTCTCTACTTTCTGTAAAGATATAACTGTTTAAGATAGAGTATTTTTATTTCATTTTTCCACTTTTAAACTCATCCGAGCTATACCATTGCACTTCAGACAATGTCTTACTACTAATGGGTAATGTAAACTTTCTCTGATTTTTATTTCGAAGGGATTTTTTTTTTTCCTCTAATCGGAGAATTTCAAGCTGTACCTAATGCAGTGCTTCTACTTTCTTCCCTTGTACATAGTTATGAAAATGTTAACACCAGAGACTTACAAAAAGGAAGAAGTTTTTTTGTTTTTGTTTTTCAGAAAAATACAATAAAGAGAGAGTTTTCTCGCTGATCCTATTAAATGAAACGTGCTCTTTTTGACTTGTTCCACATACAGCCAAAAAGCAAGATTATGAATATGAGTGGCATCAAAGCAAAAAGAAAGGAGAGATATAGTGAATAATAGAAAAAAGGAGAAGACGTCTGGCCCATTTGAAAATGTAGAAGCAGCCAGGTTATTTTCAAGGTCACAGACCATTTGAGAGTAATTTTTATAAATGGCATTATATTTTAATTATCTAACGCTGCTGAAACTAAGGAATGACATTTTAATTTTGGAGCTATTTAATAAAATTTGAGCTCTTAATGTTACTTCTTACTTTGAATTAAAATGATCATCTAATATCTTTAATGGGCCAGTTGCTACTTGATAAAGCCTGCTGACAGTTCGCAGTTCGCTATGATTAAACAACACATTCTGATTGGTCAAAAGATGTTGATTAATGTTGTATAACAGCAGCTCTGACAGTAGCATTGGAAGTAATATAAACCATGTAAATGTAATATGTAAATATGTAATGTAATGTAAATATGTAATATATAAAAAAAAGGAATGTGAATATGGTTTTATATTAAGCACTCATTTTCATTTCTATAGTAACTTCTTTCACAGGGACTGATATGTCAGACGCTCCACAAATAAATTAGAAACGCGTCATTGTTGATGTAGTGAAACTGTAAGGAGACGTTTATTTAGCATTTATGGATGGACTGTCCAGTGTCTGCGCTTACAGTCACAGGAAAGTCCGAATTTACATGCAAGTTCAAACGAAAGTGAATATCAAAAGGGGATCAGTTAACTAAGTCACAAATACTTTACTGAACTATAATCTAAAACTAGAGTGGATAATAATCCTCTGTCCTGAACACTCTCCCACGGCTGAACTTAGCGACTGTTACAAAGCAATGACACTGGAGACTCCTTCCATAAATGTTACATAAATGCCTCTTCACCATATTAATTATTCCATCCATCCATCCATCCATTATCTATACCACTTTATCCATCTGGGTAGCGGGGAAGCTGGAGCCAATCCCAGCATCTTCGGGCGAGAGGCGGGGTACACCCTGGGCA
>JAQQZU010000025.1:328881-340950 GCA_030068025.1 Parauchenoglanis punctatus
AATTTTGGTGATAAATTGTGTCACATTCATTTCATTATCTTAGGCATAGCAGTGGGTAGCAGTTAAAAACAGGCTGAGGAATATGGACTAGTTGAAAGAGGACTTAACTGTTGAGTCTCTAAAAAAAGTCATTGAATTAAGTGAATTTTGTAGGTAAAATTAGGTGTTTAACAACCTGTTAAAAAATACGCCAGAATGCAGGAAATGGCATCTAATTCATTAAAAAATATATGGGGGAGGACCCACAGACCCCCTGCCAGTGTGTCCCCCCCACATCCCCCACAAGTGTGTCCCCCCCCACATTCAAAATGCTTCTGACGCCCCTGCATCCATCCATCCATCCATCCATTAGTCTCAGTAACCCCTTTCTTGTGGATCAGCTATCCCAAATGAATCCAGTCTTAAACTGTAACCGAATTATCTTTAATGTAAATTTAATCTACCGCCACAAGGGAATTCTATCCCATCACAACTGGATAAGAAAACCCAGTTAAGGAGGAAATCCTCTCAGGCTATAAGACAAATGATGGTAGCCATGGCACCACTGAGGTTGTCATCTTTTTGATAAGAATATGATAATAATTATGAATGAATTGTCATTTCTTATTTCAGCAGATCTGGTGTATTTGCATTGGAGACATGAACAGGAGGAGGAGGAGGGTACGGAGTGTTTCTCTCTGAGTCTTGACCAACCCCAGCCAATGAGAACGTACTGTCTATTCCTTCCTTGGAGTGCATATACCTATCAAGTTTTCAAAGGAAAGTAATCACAGGGTGATCCTGTGCAACCTGATGTACCCTGCAGATGAAAAACAATTATGAAAATTCATCTAGGATTTAAAAATCTTGACTACAATCCTTTTGCGTGTGCTTAGTAAAAGTGTGCCTATCAGTCTCTTTTTCCTCTTCTGGAATACGGACGTGTGTGGGAATCACCCAAAGACGCTGGTTCAGCAACAGGGTTATTCATATTCACTGGATCATGGGTCTAGTGTTCAATAGGACTTCATCATAACCTGTATTTGCATCCATCATTATGGATCAGGATGAAACGAGTGCAGAGATTTGGGAGCCACCTCTTCATGGACTCCATGGGCCAAACCGCGTGCGGCCTTCATCGTACCGGGCTTTGCGGAGCGCCGTGTCCAGCCTGGCACGAATTGACGATTTCTTCTCTGAGAAGATCGGCTCTGGTTTCTTCTCTGAAGTTTTCAAGGTGAATTTTCTTTTTCCTTTTTTAAGAATATTTACTGTAAAGTTGCCCTTAACTGAATGATCATGAAAATCAGTTAACTTTGCTTTCACGGTGTGTGAGGACCAATCATGCAATTTTAATATCTGTGCATATGTGAAAAGAAAAAATTCATTATTATTCTTTTAATCTTCAACTATTCTGTTGGTTACTTCCTTAAACACTGGGTTCTATAAGATGAAGCTAAATTCCCGTGTTTCATTTATGATTTATAAACATAACAATAAACGGTTAAACTATAAATGGTTAAAAATCACATGGTTGTCGTTCACTAACATATTGACATTTGTAATCGTTAACAAATGGCATGAGAATCGTGTAAATTCTGTGGTATAAGACTAAAACACTTCAGGACATGCTGTTAGGCGAAAAGAATTTACATCCCTGACATAAAGCAAAGTTCCTGTTACCACCCTGAAGTTGATTATTTTCCAATAACAGCATGCCATAAAGTGTTTTATTCCTCTTACACCACAACAGTTTGCCAACAATGATAGATTTTAATTTATTAAAGAAATACAGTTTGTAATTTTCTTTAACCATTGAATATTATGTTATAGCGGTTATAAAGAGTTGTTCGCCCACTAGCCTCTGTTTTTCTACCTATGACAAAAAGGTAGCTTTTTTTTTTTTGCAGAGAAAGTAGACAGATTAGAAAGCGTAGAAAAAAAAAGTCTTCTTTTTTGAAAATTTAGCCATGATGGAAAGCTGTCACAAAGTGCTGATGATAGAGACTCCTTCCAGAAATGTTGCATAAATGTCCATAAATGTCTTAGAGAAAGCTTCACCATGTCAACAATTACAGAATTTTGTTTACAATTTTTTAAAACTTATTATTTATTATTAGGTTTAGATTTTATTTAGCTTACAGTGAATAGGTCCCTGTGAATCTCATGTACATGTAAATATAATGTAGCATGAGCAATTAATTTACTAAGCAGAATTGAGAATTCAGCAGCACTGTAGTAGAAATAATGATACAAAATTGGGAATATCTGCCAATTCATAACTATGTTAATAGTGTAAATCTTTCAACTGTTCTTATCACAACATTCAAGCACAACGCTTTACATTCCTGAATGGTTAAAGTAAATGACCTCTCCTTCTACCTTCTTCAGTAATAATTAACCTGTGGCGCTTCTTTGTGGTCGTCATAAAGCTCCTGTAGAGTGGGCATGGATAACCTTGAACACACATTTTTTTTCGTCACTTCCTTTGCATTGTTTGAAAATCTCCTGTGTAATGGTGTACAAACACTTCATGACGTCTGACTTGTTTGCTCTGCATATGAGTTGTGTTGATTCATTCCTGACACAGGAGCATACATTTCAATGTGTTTTAGATACAAACCTACATGTATAAAATTATATAGAAAATTCTAGTAAGAGGATTTGATCATTCTATAGATAAAGGCTATGTAAACACTAATGTGAAGCTTGTTTTAGGATAGCATCTTAGGATACCCTGGTGTATCTCCCTATAGATCACTTACTCAGGTTTTTTTTTTATTGCAGCCAGTTTCCGGTTCTCCACACAATTATTTATTACCAAATGGAAAGCACTTGAACAATCGAATTTATTGATCAGAATGGCCTTTGTAAGACTGTAAATTACAGCATCAGAACTAATTTATGTGATTTTCCATCTTGTCTGTACTCTCATGCTGGAGTAATATTGATCAGAATAATAATCAAGGTTGTAATTCTTTCTTTTTGCATAGACGTTTCCGGTAAAAGGAGTGTTAAATCACATTGTACAGCTCTTGAGGTTGGCGTCTAATTGGGGTGTGACATTTGCATTCGACGTTTACAATATTTAATGCTGGACTTTCTGTGTAATGGATTTATTAGGTCTATATATTTATTGTATCTGCATAGAAGTGCTGACCGTCATGAATCTGATTTGCCTACACAGATGGCAGTGTGTTTGGGAATTGGGTCAATATAAAACCTGTTAAATGAATATCAAATATTTAAATGTTTTACCAGTTTATCAATGCTTCAATTCAATTTCATTTCAATTTTATTGCTATAGCTCTATCAACAACGGACATTATCACGAAGCAGCTTTACAAACAATGTGGATGTAGACTTATTGTTTTGAAGCAAGTTTTTAATTTTTTTAAACTATTTCCGCACCTTTTTTGTTTACATGCTAAAATTTTATTTACAATCGGATAACTTAAATCTTGTTCCAAAAAGGACACTTAAAAACTGACTTACTTCTATTAAGTGACTTAATTTACGATGTATTGTGAACTCTTTAGAATTTTCAATATTTCTGCATAAATATGACCTAAAACATCATCAGATTTTCACACAAGTCCTAAAAGTAGGTAAAGAGAACCCAATTAAACAAATGAGACAAAAACTTTATACTTGGTCATTTATTTATTGAAGGAAATGATCCAATATTACATATCTGTGAGTGGCAAAAGTATATGAACCTTTGCTTTCAGACCCACTTGTGCAGCAATAACTGCAAATAAATGTTCCGGTAACTGTTGATCAGTCCTGCACATCGGCTTGGAGGAATTTTAGCCCATTCCTCCGTACAGAACAGCTCCAACTCTGGGAAGTTGGAGGGTTTCCTTACATGAACTGCTCGCACAACATTTCTGTTGGATTAAGGTCAGGACTTTGACTTGGCCATTCCAAAACATTCATCTTACTCTTCTTTAACCATTCTTTGGTAGAACCAATTGTGTGCTTAGGTACGTTCGTTGTCTTGCTGCATGACCCACTTTCTCTTGGACAGATGTCCTGATATTTTCCTTTAATATTCACTGGTATAATTCAGAACTCATTGTTTCATCAGTGATGGAAAGCTGTTCTTGCCCAGATGCAGCAAAGCAGGCCCAAACCATGATAGTACTACCTCCATGTTTCACAGATGGGATAAGGCTCTTATGCTGGAATGCAGTGCTATCCTGTCTCCAAATATAACACTTCTTATTTAAATCTACTGTGGTCTCATCCAGCCACAAGATCTTTAGAAAACTATAGACAGACAGTGATGTTCTTTGGAGAGAAGAATCTTTCTCCATGCAACCCTGCCAGGCGCACCGTCATTGTTCAGTGTTCTCCTGACGGTGGACTCATGAACATTAACATTAGCCAATGTAAGAGAGGCCTCAGAGGTGCTCAGAAGTTACCCTGGGTTCCTTTGAGGCCTCTCACAATATTACATTTCTTGCACTTGGAGTGATCTTTGTTGATCGTCTGCTTCTGGAGAGGGTTACCCTCAGTCTTGATTCGTCTATCTGTCTGACTGCGGATTGTTGAAGTCTAAACACTTTAGGATTGTTTTGTAACCTTTTCCAGCCTGATGAGCATCAAAAGCTCTTTTTATGAGGTCCTCAGAAATCTCCTTAGTTTGTGCCATGATACACTTCCACAAACATGTGTTGTGAAGATCAGACTTTGATAGATCTCTGTTCTTTAAAAAACATGACACCCACTCACACCTGATTCGCATTCCAGTGAATGAGAACACATGACCCTGAATTCACCTTTAAATTATCTGCCAGTCGTAGACGTTCACGTACATTTCCCACTCACATATGTTACATTGTGTCATTTTCCTCAATAAATAAATGATCAAGAATAATATTTTTGTCTCATTTGTTTAATTTGCTTCTCTTTATCTAATTTTAGGACTTGTTTGAAAAACCGTTGATGTTTTAGGTCATATTTATACAGAAAAATATAGACAATGATGAAGGGTTCGCACACTTTCAAGCACCACTGTATACGCTAATGATGCACTGAAATTGGTTAGGGTTAAGGTTAGAGTTAGGTTTAGGTTAGAGAACGAGGCTTGTGGTTAATGAGAGTTGGAGCTCATTGGGCTTTATGTTGTTGGTGCCCTGTGAGGGAGCATGTGGGGTTACAGTGTTATTCTCGGTGTGATGTCATTGTGACGGTAGATCATGTGGGATGACGGGAAATCCACTAAGCCTATTAGTTTTGAGTAGCCACTAATACGTCTCCTCTTTCTCTGTCACTGTCCCTGTCTGTGTGTCTGTGTGTTACAAATCTGCGCGTAGTGCTGTGCTCATATAAAGCCTGAACTCTACTGCCCTCCACTACTTCCTGGAGTATAAACATTTCCTTTTGTGATTTAGCCTCAAAGATCTAAATCCATGCTTTCTAATTAGGTAAATGTTGGTCTTATGGGTACACAATCTATGGTGACTTGGTGTTGTCTACGTATATTTCTTGTCATGGTGTAAAGTAAAAACGTATCACAAGTGAACAGCACTAAATAAGTGTAAAATGCCACCATTCAAGACGCATTCACTCAAACCAATTGCCGAGGTGGTCTGGGACACATTTGACCACGTGTCTTTTGTAGTGTAAATGCTAATCCTGATGCGTCCATGACAAGGATGTAACAGGAAAATCCGTCATTAATCCAGGACGTGGTGGATGTTTTGGTGACAACATGCCAACATTAAAAAATATGGAGATTAGTAATGATGTGCGTGGTTGGAGTGCAAGAAAATAATGAAGGTATATTGCAGGTTTGACGTTTTTAACATGACTATGTGTGGGGCATGCTGACCTTCTAGCGGAAGTGATGTAGGCAGTAATGAGTACCAAACATGAGTTGTCAGCTGGACACCTTGAAGACGCATTACAGACACAGATGTAAATGGCAGTGTCTCTCAGCTGTCCACTTGTGATCTGATCGCCCAAGACGCATTTTAATACCATGTGTAAACAGGGCCAAACATTTATGACCCTGAAGCTGATTGTTTACCCAATAACAAACATGTTCTGAAGTCTTGTATTACTCATATACCACAAATGTGCTAACGATTACAATTTTTACAATCATTAAATCACATTAATATTTTTTTCATCCTTTTTTTGATGGTATCGACCAAATACCAATTTTTGGTATCTGATTAATGAATCTATGTTTTATAGTTAATGTTTTGGAATGTTTTAGGTCCTGTTATTACTTGCATTATAACAGCTATAAAACAGCTGTTCTCTCACCAGCCTGTTTTAATTTTGTTAATTGCAGGAGATCCTAATGCTTAATGGTTATGTTGTCAGGGCCCTCATTTCTGTCTACCATACCGGATTAATTCAGAAAATCTTAACACATGAACCATAAATTACACTTTATTCTGACTGATCTTAATTTTCTGAATGGGTAAAAAGCCATAGAAAGCACAAGACTAATGCATGCTTTCACCATCATGCTGGCCAGCATATTGCAGCACAATCTGCATCAAACAGATTTTATTCCTAATAATGAGCTGAGTGTAAATCACACAGGCTGAGTGCCAGGCCCAGAACCATTAGTTTTCACCCTGCTGTTATATCAGCTATGGAGATTAGATTTTCTGCCAAGCAGCACATCTGTATTTAGAGTCATTGATTTCAAAATATACACAGGTGTGTTGTTACCGAAAATAATGTGATAGTGATTACATAGACAATTTCCAGACAAGGAAATAGACAAAGAATTTGCTCACTGTGATAAGTAGAACTCTGTTGGTGAGCTTCCTTGCCACGCGCTCTCAGTTTCAGAATCAACCGAGCCACCAGCTCATCTACATGGGTGCGTTTTAAATATCGGTACATCCTTAAATTTTATTACCAGCCACATGGTTTTGCACATTCATTGCAGTGATTTATTTTTAACAATGCAGCCTAAAGAAGCCAGTAATTTGTAGCCTGTGTATGGCTGCTAATTGAAGTGCAGTTTTGACATGTCTTTTGTTGTTTCTTAATCAATATTTAACTTCACCAATGCAATTAGCCTAACGAATAGAGATGTCTTGAATTAGTCTTTGACTTTGACTAGTCAGTCACTTTTTCAATTACTGATTGATTAGTAAAAATAAATGGTCATGGACCCCTTATGACCTGTGTATTTATTGATTTCCTCCTCATCCTACTGAAAGTATCGTTTTGCAATGTGCTATTATATTATTAATTTGGTGTTGCTATTTAGTATTATGGTTGTGATTGTAGACCCTGTATGTTGTCTTGGATGTTGTACCAGGGTCATGGGTTCTTCAAGATTTCATTGCACTCTGTACATGTATGATCATGACAAAAGAATTTACTTGGTTTGACTTTAGGTTTAGTATATTATACTGGTTACACTTGCGATATCAAGAACCCAGAGTTCTCAAGTGATGCTTGCTTAATCCAGAAAGCTCCTCTGTGTGTCTCAGGTCCAGCACAGGATCACAGGGCAGGTGATGGCTCTGAAGATGAACACGTTGGCCAGCAACAAAGCCAACATGCTGAGAGAAGTGCAGCTAATGAATCGCCTCTGCCATCCCAACATCCTCAGGTCTAACACAAAAACAAAACTGTTATGTATTTTTGGTCTTGCGTCGTCCTTTGGTGACCATTTGAAAATGTTTTTTAACAGGTTTTTGGGTGTGTGTGTCCATGAGGGACAGCTTCATGCTCTAACTGAGGTGAGTCTTTGATTATTATAGTATTACTGTAACACAGAAGCTCCATACAATTAATATAAGATATAATATTAAGTAATGGTCATCTGGTTTGTATGCTTATAGTACATCAATGGGGGTAATCTGGAGCAGCTGCTGGACAGTGATATATATTTATCCTGGGCTGTGAGGATAGGACTATCTCTGGACATTGCACGAGGAATTCAGTACCTTCACAGCAAGGGGATTTTCCACCGAGATCTCACTTCCAAGGTACACACACAGACACACAATATAACATGAGTTTATTTTAGTCACGAATAAAACACATGGGACGTTCTGTTATAGGAAAATAATCAAAGACTTGAAACGCGAATCAGAATTACTGTTTTCTAATAATAGCACATCCTGAAATGTTTTATTCTTCTTATACCAAAGCAATTTGCCAAATTAATTGAAGAATGTCACGTTTTTTTATAGGTTGAATAAGTTAGTGTTACACTTATAGCAGCTATGAACAGTCATTCCCTCAGTTTCTCTTGAAGTTAATAAGATAAAATAATGCAGCTTGTTACTGAGAAACCCTTATTTTAGTTTTTACTCTTTGTATTTCGAGTAGATAGAAATACAGAAACTCCTTATGCTGTTGTATGTTGCAGAACTGTTTAGTGCGCTGTGAGAACGGAGTTTTCACCGCTGTAGTTGGGGACTTTGGTCTGGCGGAGAAAATCCCTGATTACAGGTCAGTGTTTTTTCATTCCTGCAGATGTCCTGTGTCACAGATCAGATAGGTTGATAATGAGATTAGAGCATATATGAATATATATTTATATATTTCCACTGTGGTAGGGCTGCACATAATTGTATATTAATCATAAGAACAATTGCTAAATAATGGTACTGATTTTGCTGCATTAAATCGCAAGCTGCCAGTTGCTTTCTGTTTGCATCCTGTGGTGTCATAATCAGTTCTTTATACAATTCCAGTTACATTTATAGTTAGCATTTAAAAAAAAATCTAAGGGCCCCAATTCTAATGCCAAGTCTTATTTCAGTGCACAGATTTATACATGTAAAGCAACGTGTAAAAGAACATTAATTTCAATGAATAATTACAGTTAATTATTTAGGCATTATTATGTAATCATTATTGTTGTGCATGTGTTATGACTTAATACACATTAAACACCAGAGATGAGAAATACTCTTTTCTGATTGGCTGGCTAGGTGTCTAATAACTTCGTATAATGGGACATTTATAAAGTAGATCGTTTAGAAAATGCTGGGAGCTTTTGAATAGTAACCATAATAACCATAGTAAATCATACTTACTGGCAGCCTGCATAGCCGGTAACCATAACAACCAAACCAGCAAGAGTTTGGTAACTGGAGTAATAAAAATATTCTATATTTTGTCAGCATAGATTTTTGATTAGTGTAGTATGAAGGTAATGACTTTAATTTATAATAATGAATAAAATTTATAATATATCAATTTCTGTAGTGGTGCAGTTTTCATGTGGTAGCAGAGAGTTGGGTACTTAATTGATGAGATGATTAGCAACTCCTCAATCATTAAAATACTCCTACATTCAAAATGACAGCCTATTAAATGTAGAGTGGATATAAAAAGTCTAAACCCCTCTGGTAAAATGTTTTTTGTGAAGTTAAACAATTAAAGAAAAATCATTCAGAACATTTTCCACACTCAATGTGAAATTACAACATATAAAAAATAAGGGAAAAACACTCAGGAACATTTTAGGAAAACTAGGAAAAGTAAAAATAAACAAAAAAAAAGTCCTCAGCACTACTAGTATGTGTTATAGGACCTGCTTTTAGCACGAAAATGCTTTGTGAATTACTGGTAAAGACTGAAAAACTTTAGGGTTAACATGCCTATTTTATAAAAACAGTTTCTCTTAAATCAGCGAGTTAAGAGTCACTTTTGGGCTTAAGATTCATTGTGAATGTTGCCACTGGTTTATTTATCATTTGCAGAATTACTGAATAATGAATTATTCAGTAAAATAGGAAAAGTAAATAGTTATGAGCCTGAGCAATGAGAAATTAAAGTCTGGACCTGGGAGATTGAGGGGTTAATGTATTCTTCAGTAGTCCATATAAAACCTGCGGTGTCTTGCAGTGATGGAGTGGAGAAACAGCCTCTGGCCGTGGTCGGCTCCCCCTACTGGATGGCTCCGGAAGTGCTGAGAGGAGAGCTTTACGATGAGAAGGTATTTACATTTACATTCATGGCATTTGGCAGATGCCCTTATCCAGAGCGACTTACAGATGTGCTTTGAAGTCTGTCAATAAACACACCCTCATACAGGTTCACTAAGTCAGGGACTAAAAGAAGCAGCAGGGCTTTTAACACACGACAACTCTTTTTTTTTTCACTCTCATCAAGTAAAACGAGCTGTTTATTTTCCCCAACACAAACACACATGACCTCCCCTCACTATTCCCCTGTGAGGCCTTAGTGAAGTTTGAACAGTGTAGATTTCAGGAGCAGAACGTTCTCAGAGGGCACTGAAATATAACCCTGTTATCTTTTTAAAATAACAGAAAACGCTGTAAATGCAAGCCGGAGCAATAAAACCTTTTTATTGCAAAAAAAGATTTGACCGTTCCAAAACATTTAATGTAATTATAAACTGATTAAAAAATGTATGATGCAATGTACTTTTAATCAAAGAAAAAAATTAATTGTTGGTATGATGTAAGAGGAATAAAACGCACTGGGACATGAGAATAATGCATAATAAAAATAATCAACCTTGGCATAGTAACCGCTTCATATCAGGCTGCATCACACCACCCCATATTTGATAATTTTTCAATAACTTTTTTCCTTTACCCTGTCGTGTGTGTTTTTTTACATGTAACATAGGGCATGAGTCATGTTTGTATAGGAGAATTAGATTAAAATAAAAGAAAACATACGTAATCACCATCTTGGCTGATTGACAGTATTACAAGAACGGAGATCATGAATTTAGTTACATAAATAGACAATAATATTCCATCGTGCTCTCTCAACAGGTGGATGTTTTTGCGTACGGCATCATTCTGTGTGAGATCATTGCCCGGATCGAGGCCGACCCAGACGTCCTCCCTCGAACAGAGGTACTGCTTAAAACATTACCACTGTAAATACACTTGTACTTTCAGACTTCTAGTAAGTGCCATAAACTGCACATATGCACCCCATCTCATATGAATTTTTTATATGTTACTGATATCCATGTAAAAGGATCCTCTATTAGCTGCAGCGGTAGTGGTGAATTTTTCATGACTTCCTTCTGTGGATTAGCATGTAAATCAAATTCAAATCCTGTTCAAGCACAACAGCCTTGGAAATCTCAGATTTTTTATTTTCAAGGTCAGAGAAGGTTCAGAATATAAAAAATTTCACACGCGTGATCCAGAATTCCCTTGTTTGATTGATTGTTTTGTTGTTGTAAAGCAAGATGTGTTAAATATTATTTATTATTTATATTTTATTTTTAAATATGTGTTATATATTTGATATTCACATTCATCACAGCTTCTGTCTCTGTGTAGGACTTTGGATTGGATGTGGAAACCTTTGAGCAAATGGTTGGAGACTGTCCACCTGCTTTTCTTAGTCTGGCTGTTAACTGCTGCAATGTAAGTGAGGCAATAAAAAAAAAAATCACAAACACACAAACACACACACTCCTTTGAGTTTATTTGTATTACGGCTATCAGAACGAATTTCACTGCTCGAGCTCAAAATTCTTACATAAATATTCCACATTGGAATATTTAAGGTCCACTGTGTAGGATTCAACCAACTGAATGCCCCCCTCTTACCCCTCCCTTTTCAAGAGGGTATTAGAGTGTACAGTGGCCATCAGGTGCCTGTAGCATACTTCCCAGTACATACATTCACGCTCTCTTGCTTTTTCTGTGCTTAACAGTAAGTATGATCCTCCATTTTTCGAAATTTGGATTCTCAAACTTCCTAACCAGCACCAGTGAACACTGTTTCCTCTTATTTCTTCTTCACTGTCTTCCTTTCTTCTTCTTTTTCACCTTTCCGGCGCTTCCTTCTGGATTCGAGCCTCCACTTGTAAAAAGGCAAATCATGGAAGGCGCTCTCTAGAGGTTTGTCTGTTCTGGGCTACTGTAGTGGCGCAACATGGCGGCTCTGTGAAAGAGGAGCCGCGGCATAAGTAGATATAAAGGGCTCATTCTAAGCTTATAAGAACACGATTCATAGTTAGAGCTTATACACTAATGAAAACATATGAATTGAATTCCATAAATATATTATACAATATATACACTACCGGTCAAAGGTTTGGGGTCACCTACTCTTTTTCATAGGTTTTTCTTTATTTTTTTTGCTTTCTACATT
>JAQQZU010000025.1:381110-397271 GCA_030068025.1 Parauchenoglanis punctatus
ACAAAAGGTACAGTGTGTTGTTCACTGATAAATTAAAACTTGTGGTAGAGTAAGTGAAAAGCACTTCAGAATGTGCGTTATTGGTTACTTCATGGTGGTAACTGTAACTCCACTTCATGTTCTCTGTCATTCAGTTAGTTTCTAATTACAGCCCCCCTGGTGTTTTATTTCTTACATATTTTTTATCGCTGATCATATAATCTCTACTTAATTCTTATTAATATATTTTTATTGTCATTTTAATTTCCTTTATGATGATTTCAGGAGGGAAAAAAAAATCACACTACATTTGAAAAGAATTAAACATTCAAAAATAATTTTACATAAGAAAAAGGGTGAACCCAGTGGGAAGGTGATTGTATTTTACGTGTACACTGCTCATCCGTAAAGTTGCTGTGTTTATGTCTCTGAGGGTATGTGTGTACCTGCGGTGTGTACAGAAGCTGTTGAGACTCCTGCATCCTCTCTCTGGATGTCATGAATAAAGTCACTGACAGTTGAGATCATGGGTCTCAGGTGGAACAGACATTTCTCCCGTCTGGAAGGCAGAGGCAGAGCCAGTACAGGGCAGCCATGTTTGTACTCCACTGAAAGATCTACAGCATGGAGAAGACATCAGAAGCTGTCATTAATGTATACCTGTATATGTACTGAAGGAACTTTATAATGATTATGCAAGTTGTCATGCAGAAAGAATACCACTAGATGGTGCTACAGTGCTACAGCGGGCGACTGGAAGACTCCACTGGCTGAGCTGAAAAGACAGAAAACAGACATTATAGATCCATGTCCCACATCCAATATCCCACATTCAGTACAAGCTTATATTATGTAAAAGACTAAGAGCGACAGACAGGTGCAGACAGACTGACAGGTTTTACTTATAAAGACGCATATTTTGCTGTTTCCACACCCAAGCATAAGCGTTGTCTCCTTGTCAGACAGTGCAGATGGATAGACAATGTACATACAGACAGACACTGTAGATAGACAGTAGGTAGACAGACGGTAAATAGATATAGCCACTATAGACAAGCAAATAGATAGTGGTGACTACAGTGAAGACTATAGACTGTAGACAGACAGATAATGTGGACTATAGACAGACAGAAAGCATAGACTATAGACAGACCTTAGTTTATAGACTACAGATAGTATATACTATAACCAGGCAGATACTGTAGACTAGACTGACAGACAGTGTAGATTATAGACAGGCATGTAGTGTAGACTACAGAGAAAAAGACAGGCATGTGACGATAGATTGTGCGAAGATAAATCATGGTACAAACTTATGATTCGAATTGAGGGAAATAAAAAATTAACAGCAATTATCATCAGGATGCATAATATATTAGATAGTGAAGACTAAAGACAGATAGACTAACAATCTAGATAGACAGAGGAGATACAGACAGTGTATATACAGACAATTCAGACAGACAGTGCAGGTAGGGTAAGGTAAGGTAAAGTGTAGACAGAGAGACAGACAGATAGTTTAAACAGACAGTGTAGATTGAAAGACAATATACATACAGAAATAGATAAAGGCAGACAGACAGAAGAGCAGACAGCGCTGATGGACAGAAAGACAGCATGAACAGTATACACAGATAGACAGACAGACAGATAGATTTTGTATCTAAGGAGTTTTTCAGGTGTTCTGTTGTGTTTTGGGTTTTTACTAACATTTCACTCTTTAGTTATGTCTCTTTGGTTGTTATTTTCTTATTTAACTGATTTCTGTCTTAGATCTGTCTGTTTTTCTGATTCACTCACTAAGTTAACAGGCATCTTAATGAGTTGCGTTCAAAAAACCATGAGGATAAAAATGATTGCACTCAAGATGATCAAAAGACATGCAGACTACACAGCAGACAACATTACTTTAGCTCTGCAGAATTTTCCACCACCATGATCGACTTGTGCAAACATTCATTGTCTACTTTAGCAGGGTGTGACGGATAAGGAAAACAAGATTTTGCTTGCAGAGATCTACAAAGAACTGAATAAAGCTACCTGTACAGCTGTTATGAATAAGAGAGGAAAATTCCAGTCTTTGTGTGATCAGAAAATTCTAGTGCTTGAGGCACAGAAATGTAATGGTTTTTTAGCAGTTCCCCTGTGACTGCTTATTTACCCATGTACGTTTAAAGATTCGTGATTGATTGGAGCTTGGCTTGTAACTATTGTTTTATGTGCTCAATGCTGTGTGTGGGAATTTTTTAGTTACATATGGTCATTTTGAATTTACAGATCATGATTTTTTCGGAAACAAAACAATGGTTTCAACATTTCCTGTAGTCTTGTGATCAGTATTTTCTGACAGCTGCCCTAGAGAGAATGCGATCACTGAGGCTGTGGCTTATGAGGTTGGACACCCTTGTAGAGGGATCTTGGATAACTCCTCCATGCACAACCTTTTTAAGTACTTTACATTCTTATGTCTGTCAAGTGGCAGTGGTTAGCACTGTTGCCTCACAGCAAGAAGGTCTCAGGTTTGATCCCTGAGTCAACAGGGCACCTTTCTGTACAGAGTTTGAATGTTCTACCCAAGCCTGCGTGGGCTTCCTCAGGGTACTCCGGTTTCCTCCCACAGTCCAAGGACATGCAGATTAGGTCAACTGGTTACTCTAAATTACCCATAGGAGTGAATGGTTACCCAGCCACTGGGGTGCATGAGTCAGTGTAGCTTTAACTTTTTTCCCAAGCCCAGATAAATTTGAAGGGTTGCATCAGGAAAGGCATCTGGCAGAAAACCGGTGCCAAATCGAACAGGTGGATGATGGATGATCCGCTGTGGTGACCCCTAACAGGAGCAGCAGAAAGATATCCTTATGTCTGTCCCTCTTCAATTCACACTACAGTTGATATCCAGAGTCTGAGATAGTCTTTGCAAAATACTGATTTTCTGTTTCCTTGTCTTTTTTTGTGTTTATGTGACTCATCCTCTTGTTGAATGCTCTATTTACAGCTAAGTCTGAACCTCCTGGCAGAGGCTGAAATATCCTGCTACTTAATGGTATTCTTTATGTGTTCAAATGTCACAAGATCCTCTAAACCACCAGCCACAAAACAGCCCCAAAGCATCAATGAACCACCTCCATATGTAACAGTGGGGTATTTATCGCAGTGCCTTCTGCGTTCAAAGATCTTTGTGATAATGGGATTTTACATGTGTAAATTCAAATTCATTGGTCACATTCATAATCATACATGGCACAACATTTACATTTATGTCATCGCCCTTATCCAGAGCGACTCACATACATCTTATTTTATACAAGTGAGCAGTGAAGGTTAAGGGCCTTGCTCAAGGGCCCAGTAGTGGCAGCTTGGCGGTGCTGGGATTTGAACTCACAACCTTCCGATCACTAGTCCAACATCTTAAACACTGAGCTACCACAGACAACATGCAGTGAAATGTTTCCTCTGCATTTAACCCATCCAAGCCGTGAACACATACCAGTAGCAGTAGCAGTGGGCAGCTCTACAGCACCTGCGGAGCAGTTTTTGGTGTTAGGTGCCTTGCTCACAGGCACTTCAGCCGTGGATGTTCAAAATGTGTACAGCTTATCCTATTGTTTGAATACAAATTTTGTATTCAAATGCCAATTTTATGCAGGGGGCCAATAATTCTAGAAATAATAAAGGACAGTGCTATGTCTACTGTTAAAAGCTGGTTTTAGATATTTAATACAGACAGAAAAAGTTATAACAACTTGAAAGTACAATTTATGTACAAACCTTGAGTATTAGGAGTATTAAACCAACACTGTGAACCACAATCAAATTTATTGATGTAAATCATAAATAAACACCACACTAGATCTTTTAATTGTTTAAATATATTTAGATTACAGTCTACTCCACCTATGAGTATTATTAAGTACATCATTTGTCATAGAGTTCCATCTTAAGCTATTACTTTTTCACTACATCATACTCATGTACATCATGTCTCTCTGAATGTTTAGCAATGAGACAGAATTCTTGTCAGAATAATGACTTCCATAAGGTGGAAACTGTATATTAACACACAGAATTTGATTTGCTCCAGAAGGTTGATTGCTGCATCAATATATAATTAATGACCTCATCCGTATCCAATGAGCCGAAGCCAATGATATAGTGAATGCACGACAGCATCTCAGGGATATCTTAATGTATAGAGGAGCATATATCCATGAAAGATGTTTTGGCTGAAGGAATTCTATGCATATAAATGATCTGGGCATAGATCACAGCATGGCATAAAGTGTGCTAGGGCTAAACCAATTTTAGATGGGACCCATTTCCCGTTGTTATTTTCCACCCTCTATTTTGAGAACAAAATTGCAAAATGCAAGGTCAAAGAAATGAATCATTAAACGCTGCACAAATAAATAAAAAGGTAGGAAATGAGTGCTGGTATCAAGTAGGCATGTAACGATTCACCCAATGCATGATTCAATTTGATTTACAAATGGGTTTACAATTTGATTTTGCCATGATGTATATGAAAAAATTAAAAAAGGAAATTAATAGACAATTTTATTACCAAAAAAATTTTTTTCCTATATTTATCAACATAAATATTCCTCTTGTTAAATAAAAAAATAATTATTATTAAAGAAACATTTGTAAGGTTTGGGGTAAAATATAGTAGCCTAAACATTCCTCTTATTAAAAATGACAAGTGTTTTCATAAACATTTAGGTCAGCTTAAACATAAAACAACTACCTCCCTTTGCTTCTCTTTTCCTGAGCTTTCGCCAGTCTATAAAAATATAGCTCCAATTTCTGTTTGTAAAGTCAATCGCACAAAAGCTCTTCCCCATTTTATATGCCGTTTTTGTGTTACTTCCAACCTCCTATTGGCAACTCTAGATAACACCTAGGTATGAACACGTGTGTGAATATGTGTGTGCAGGGTGTCATGCAGTGGACCAGAATCCTGTCCAGAGGGTATACCAGCTTCACACCCAGTGCTCAGGGATATACACCAGACCCACTGCCACACTAACTAGGACCTGAAAAACAGGACCTGGGTCTCTGAAAAACTAAATATGGAGCTATCAACTTCAGCTTTAACCTCAATTCTTTGTCCATTTAATCCTTGTATTTCACAAAAATTTCAAATATCAATATCACAGAACTTCTTGATTCACTAAAAATATACATTTTCAATCAATCTAGTCCTTAGAAACCCGCAGCTTGCATGTTCCAACTTCAAATACCCTCTGCAAGGTACCGAAGAACTTTCAGAGATTTCAACAATGCTAACAAAGAAATAATAGCAGACAAAAAAATAATAATTTAACACTGAAACTCTAGAGTAGGTGGGTGGATGAGATGGATTTTTTCCCTTCAAGTGCCCCAAGCAAGAAGAATAAAACAGTCAAGCAAAAGTCAAGGGTGACTGTTACTTAATAAGTAGGTCAATTTTGTGCAGTCCCACCTTCTTATTTTCTGTCAGCTTGCAAAACAACAGCTTGTGAATTCACAGGTCAAAGTTCACCAAGATAAAGGCGACGTAAAGCGAAAGTACCTATCAGAAATGAACACTTGTCCATTACACCTTGTGAATTACGTTTTCTCCTGAACAAATTTAATTTGTAATTTGGTTTAGGTGTCTCCCATATTGCTAAAGCAAGTGGTCAAAAATCATTCAATTCAATAATATTTTATTTGTATAGCACTTTTAACAATGAACATTATCAAGAAGCAGCTTTACAGATCTATGCTACAGCTAAACCGTAGATGTTGAAACTTTTCAGGCCTTGGTTCAGTTGGATAAAGAACATTTTCAAACACCTAGAATACAGCCAAAGTGACTAGACATGTACTATAGGCTAATCCTAAAGATGTTTCATAACTCATCTGAGATACTTCACTGTTTTGTTTTTTTTTTACTATAAGAAGATTAAAACTGATCGGAATATATGAAAAGGAAACATCTTTAAAATTACACCTCAAGTTCAAGCACCTTCCATCACTACTACTAGCTTGCTATAAGGCCATAACGATTCAACATATCATATCGCCTGATATGATGCGAGCATCTTGATTCAATACATCAGCAACATATTAAACAGACTGTATAATAAAGTAGACTAATCATCATAAAATGCAGCTTATGTAGTGTTGGGTATAATAAGCATCTAAATGTAATCAAGCCTATACTCCATGCTCTGAAAACATAGCTTGTCTTTATCTTCAATCGGTAGAGGCAACAAACAAGCTTCTTCTAAGAACTGCTTTCAAAAGATAACCTGATAAGTTACGACACTGACAGCCAGTGATTGATGGACCAGAACATTGCAGTGAGTCGAATACGGCAAATATTGTGCCAATACCACAAAAACACATGGTTGATATGGCAGTCTTTCCTCCATGCCATTTCCTTAAAGTCATATCGAAATCATGTCAAATTTACATTTTTTGTATAATTACACCCCTACGGGTGAGAATGAAACATTCGCTGTACGGAAGTTCACAGCTCAAAGTCATGACAGTTATATTCCATGACACAGCAATTACAGAGCAGGAACGTCCTGTTGTTGAAGACTGTGTGTTCTCATCACTGCGGGTTTGAGAGGAGCCAAACAAAGTGAGCAATTTTGACTTCAAGGGACTAAACTTGTATCATTTGGTAACTTATAATGCCTTGAAATAAGCTGGCAAATGTTGCTCTGCCCGCAGGATAGCCGAAACCGTCTATTTGCTTAAAACCCTGCTTAGTGCTTTAGCTTTTTGATTAGTGAAATTTGCTGTGATGTGTTTTTCACTCGGAGTGAATGAGGTTAGAGTGACACTTCTCTTTTAAGTCAATAAATGAGTAAAAAAAGCAGAAAGTGATGCAAGGCAAGAAACCAAATTTCAGTTTGGATCCTCAGGGGAAAACAAACAAACAAATAGTATGAATGAATTAGTCACAGTGTCTAATTTCTGAATCGTGCACAAAAATGACTTCAATATTAGTTATGTGGGTGTGAGTCATATGCACAGGAACTGAAATGGTTTGAGCAGATGGCTGGGTACTGCAGCTTCTCTTTTTGCTGCTCAAGTGTTTGACATTAAAAACAAAGCCAAAAGCCACTTGTTACAGTTTTCTCCAAGAGGGCAAACTAGGGGTTGTTATTCCGTATGTAATGGACTTGAACCAGTCTCGTGGGCGGCCGTAAAGGAAAGAAAAGATAGAGCATATTTTGTTCAAAGCTTGACACGTGAAGGAAGTTCAAAGTAATGACTAAAAGTGAATTTGCAGAGGTTTAGATGCACAGAGAGCTAGCAGGTAGCAGACACCTGCGTTGAAAACAAAAAGCGCATTGGATTCTGGGAAGGGTGAGTCGGCTGCTTTAACCTCAGCTGTCACTTAAAGGTTTAATCAATCAGTTATCATTTTGATTTGAACCTGCTCGCGATATACAGTATATCCCTTGTTTTTGTTTATATCACAAACATCTTACAATCCTTTTGAAGCCCTTCTGTTGACTTAATTAATATTCATGTAATAAATGTTAATAGTTATATATAAATAATAAATAAATGCAATTTATGCATTGTACAGCATCTCGTGTTAACATTTATGAATGAGGTCTTTCTTTGTCTTACAAGCACCATATCTGAGCACTTGACTTAAAGAGAAAAAAAGTGCACCTTTTATTTGTGTCCGCGTGTTCATTTCAAGTTCTCCTTTCTAGCAACAAACCTAAAACAAGTACAAATTAGTTGTAGGAAAAACAGACAGGCACAACTGAACTCAACTGAGTAAGTGCTTAATACCCTGGAGTGAATGATACACACTGGTTATAAAGCAGTTTCCCAAACAGCAACTGATCTCCAAGTTGATCTACTAGTTAACCTCAAAAGCAACCACATGGCTACATAGAGAAGGAATACACAGATAGACAGAGAATACACACATAAAAATCAGGATCAGGATGCTGAAGTGCTGATATTACATTTGGTACACAATCCCATTAGTGTCAATAAAAATAATGATCCTGAAACATGAATACTTTCCCATTCAGACACATAAACGATTGCTTGTAGCTGCCCACTATGTTATAGGAGTGGGAGGGGCTTCTGTTTAATAACCAAGTGAGAGTTCAAACAACATCAAAGTAGGAAAAAAACATCTGAATGTCTTTCCAACTCATGATTCACACATGGAAAAATCCTCAAGAGCTCAGACTTTAACATCTCATTATGTCCATAGAAGAATAAAAAACATTAGCCTGTTTTAAGCTGTTTAAGCAAAGTTTCATTATGTTTACCATCACTACTGTACAGAGTGGACATGTTGCAAGCGGTACATTAAATTATAGAGCTGCTATATAGTTTTATAGAGTGATTATTCATGATCATTCTTTAATTAATTATTAAAAAGGGATACAAGCACCGCTAGATTGAGTTACTACCAAAAAATCCACACAACAAAGTAGTGTTTTACTGGTAAAAGAATAATCTATACAAATTGTCTGGATTTTGAAATGCTGTAAAACTTGTTTCTGTACATGTCAGACTACAGGAAATGAAAATATTATTATAATTAGTAGTAGTAGTGGTAAACATCATCCGCCCCCACTGCAAAGTAAAATGAGGAAGAGTGAACAGAGGAGAGGAAGTGTGCCATAATTCCTGAAAGCACAGCCAATTTTGCTCTTTTTATTTTCTACTAATTTCTTTTCTATTATTATTATTATCATTATTATTATTATTATTATTATTATTATTATCCATGTTTTTCTGACCTTAACCACTTGAAATTGGAAAAAGAGTGTTGGCAGAAAAAGAACACCATAGTTTCATACGGTATGAAAATGATTTAAAAAAAAAAAACAAAAATCTTGAACAACAGATGCAGCTGTGTGCAGATGGATTTAGAAAGTAAAGCACAAACACACAGCATCCTGGATGGTAGTGTTGCGAGCCAAAGTTAGTAACCGACATTCATGCATGACTGCCAGACACAAAGCACAGCAGGACTGGCACTCTATTCTATGCAGCCTTTCCATTCTTGTTAAGAAAGCAGTACAATCACTGATTTTCAGGATTGTTTCACCTAGTCCATCTGCCACACCAGACTGCGCTTGGTAATTAGCTGACAAGATGGTGTGATGGAGGAAAAGAGTCAAGTTAAAAGGCTCTTGTATAGAGTTTAATTCTTCTCTTCTCTGACATCTATAGTGTTGAGGAAGTGTGGTCATGACTGAGATAGTAAAGGTGATTAACATACTAATGTGAGATCTTATTAGCTCCAAGGGCATCCCAGTAGCCATAAAAGGGTCTTGAATTATGGGTCGGTATGGACCAACAGTCAGACTCTGGCCATCAAGCTCCAGTCATTTCCATCAGTTTGGTCCTTTCCCAGAGCTAGTATAAAATGCCAAAGGACAAGATGACAAAGCTGTTCTGAAGCCAATTTCAGCTTTTCTGCAAGAAATGGGGAATGATGGGTATACCTGACAGGCATAACGTTATTAAAGCTTGTGTCACAGCTGAATTATGGGTCAGTATGGACATACCAGGCCACCATTATTCCTTCACCCAGCAGCACGCAGCGGCTCTTTAAATCTAATCCTGAAGGTTAATAAATCTTTTTTTCTCTGTTATTTGACTGAAGTCGGCTTATTATTGAACGCATAAGAATTTCTAATCTCTTCAATATTAGAATTTCAGAACAAGAACAATCAGCTTGACATTTTTCCCTTCCAGACCCTGGTCATACTGCCATTGCCTTAAATGACTCCCTACTGTGTTTAATTACAGTAAGTGTCTGTAGAGCCATATGAGCTGTGTGAGTGAGAGGAAAATAAACAGGCTTCTTAAACCCATTTCCCAGCACTTCATCCTCCCCAGACCTCTACAGAACCAAATATACCAGTAGCCAATTTCCTATGGAGCTTTCAGCCTGCTTTCCTCTCTCTATAACGCTGTGAATGTAGTAAAGCTATTTGCGATGTGTTCGATGAGGAGAACCGCATAAAGAACTACAGACAGTAGGCCACCTGCACTCAGGGTTACGATGTATTTCTTCAATCTTTGCTCAAAATTGAGCAAATCTCACGTGTACGGTAGCACTGTTAACATTCGGCTGTATGCTGAAACTGGAACGTCTAACTTTTTTTTTCAGTCTTAGAATAAAGTCATAGTATTGGGCTGATGTTATACGTATGGTATACAGGTATTTTCTTTCATTCATTCTTTCATACGTATGGTATACAGGTATTTTCTTTCATTTTTCTTTCATTCACATTTTCTTTCATGACACCTTTCTCCAGCTTACTAAAAGTGTTCTCTACAACATATACGTCGTTGACACTCATTTTCGGGAACTTCTGCAGCCACCAGGTGAAAATTTGCTCCAGTGCCATTATAGTGAATGAGCAGGAAGCAGGAAGTGCTGTCTTGGTTATAATGTGGAAGAAGTGATCCATTGGCCCCCTGATTTTCAAAGCTGTCCAGATGTGTTTTGACTTCCAGATTAAATAAAATCTATGCAACATTCAATTTAACAGCAAGGTCCTAAATCTAAAGGTGTCCCAGATACACTCGATTATGAAACTACTGTATATACATTATAACCTTCCATACTAACTGACAATTGTAAATTAGATCTTCATAAGAATTGTAGGTAACACTTCCATACAGGGACCATGTGAGGATTATCTTGAATTAGGTTTGGGAAACACAGGCTTGTGAGGATGCACATGATTCAGATATTTTACAGGTTTAAATCTTGAATTTCAAGTTGGGTGAAAACAGGACATATTACTACAGCATATAAAGTACACAGGCACCCCTGGATAGACTGCCGCATCCATACCTCAGCCTCTAATGAGTACGACTTAGAGCTGTTCCCTTCCCGTTTTCCCAAAGCACACAAAGCAGCGCAGCCTCCTTAGAGTATGAATCTCTCCAACCACCCACTGTAGCTGTCAGGTGCAGGCGGACTATAATGACCAGTTTTCTTGTCTATAATAACACCAACAAGCCACTGACAGGGGAATCTTCAAACTACACATTCATTAGGAGAGACTTCTGCCAAAAAAACAAAATTCCTGCTCTGAGTCCACAGTGTCCAGTGAGGAGACTTCGTATAGCTTGTCAAAAGTGAGATTTAGACATTTTTCCAGCAGCTTAGGGTAGAAAATCAGATGTTTTCCAGTATACAATGAAGTCCAAAATTCAGAGACCACTAATGAAAATACTTCTGTTTGACATTCAACACAAAGATTTTCGTCACAAACTATATTATAAGCAACAACTCGAGTGAAAAGTAAAATGTTAGAAAATTGTCAGATTATGATTGTGTAAATAGTGTCTGTGTGTTTATGCCTCAAAAGCTGCAATAGTCGATATTTGTACTAGTACAAATAATGCGGAAATTTATGTAGAAATGATAAAAAAAATTTAAAAAAAACGTTTAAACCATTGTCTCAGAACAAGTGTAATACAAAGCTAAAAAAAAAAAATCCAGTGGGAAAACCTGCCTTCTGGTCCATAATGTTTGTATTTGGTTTGGCCTCTTGTCATCATTTTATAGACACGCCCCCAATGCCTCTTCACATCCTCATAAATTATTATCAGAAGATGTTTACAGAGCTGTAACTTGTCTACCAAGCAGCTGAATGCCCAAATGCACCTGAACATTTGTCATGACGGTCCTTGCTAATGCAAACTCTAGTTAGCATTCTAATTCTTGTTAAACTTTTGGGGGCGGAGCATTGTAAACATTGCGTCATTGTGTAAAAATACTTTTTTCTCAAGGTTACAAACACAATGTGCTACATTAATAACTTTGTTAGAAGAATATGACGACAACATGTCTACACAGTTATTCCCTCCACAACCTGGGAATTCATATACGCATTTATTTCCCTTAGTCTGTATTAACTCACTAATACGGTTGGGAATCGAAAATCAGGTTCAAATTAAAACCAAATACAAAATGCCAAGTACTGGGTACTACTGTGATACTGGGTACCAGTAAAAACAAAACCGAATTTCAGTTCTGCTTACTGGTTCTGTGATAACCCATTATTAAAAAGTTACAATGTCAAATAAATTAAGGCTACATATCTGCAAGCTATCCAAAGTATATATTGTGAATGATAACAGGAGAATCTATTTATTTGGCTAGCTTGCGGTTGCTAAGGGGGATTTCATAATAAAAAAAAGGGGATAAAATGAAATAAAAGTCTCTGTGGTTCTCCCACCATAGCACCAAAGGGATTTCAGAATAAAATTCCCTGAGGCGTGCTAGCCCTACCACCAACGACATTTCAAAATAAAAGTATTTTAAGAAAATCGGGAAGAAAAGAAAAAAAATGTGTTTTCGAAAGATTTTTAATCTAATACAATGTAGTGTATATTAAAAGGTACTATTAAATTGTAAATTGTAAATTGTAGGTACTATTAAAAGTGGTCTTAGTTTTTTCCATAGCTCATTTTCATTGCGCTAGTTTACATTTTCAGATTAAAAAAAGTCTCTTCAATGAAATAGTGTAGTCAACATGCTTCAATTAAAGTTGTAAACAGTAAAAGGTTATGCTTTGTTATCTAAACATTTGATCTCTTTTTTAAACAATTTTGGAATCAAAACAGGGAATCAAGAATAACGGGAGCCGATAAGCAGAATCAGAGTCCAATAAAATTCAAACCCAGCTCGTGAAGTCGTTGGCCATATGCTATTAAATGTTAGCTAACATTTTAGCCTGGGTAGTCTTGATCAAGCAAAAATATAGGCAAGACACTGGAGCTTCCACTTGCACATTGGCCTAGCTAAAGAATTTATCATTCATCCACTGCTGGATTGAGTTAACTTTCTGCTGACAAATTCATTATTTATGATCATTTTTGTCGAACACATAAACAAGGCATTACTAACTACATTTATAAAGGAGGGAGTTGAATAACAGGCTGTGCATGCATCAACATCCTGCCAGTTAATGAGCTACTGCTAGACTGGAAATCTGTACTTGACTTTATTTGTGTTCTGCGTTTGTAGGTTTATTGAAATTAATTTGAAAAGTGCTGATTTCCTTATGGGAAAATATCCAGAGTGCATTCTGTGTGTCGTATCCTTTGTGTAATAACATAAGCCTGTGCTTTTTACTTCCATTGCAGGAAAAGGTTCATATTTTTCTCTACACCTCTCAGCCAGTTTATGACAATAAAAGCCTAAATATGATTTCTGGATGTCTATTACAGACATAATTTTGAAGAACTGTAAAGATGATTTCAGATATATTGTTCCAATCTTTCTATGTAGGTACCAGAGGTAATACACCAGGAGAAAAGTCTCATATATGTCATCTGTGTGAGATAATTAAACTTGCAATATCCCAGTAGGAGTAGAAATTGAGCAAACCAAGAACAAGTCATTTGTGCTCATAAAAAGCCCCTGGGATGAAATACTAGGCTCTTTTCTGTCCAGGTTCCATTATGCTTAATCTCTACTCTTCTTATACAATGCAATGCAATACTGCTGTTCCAGTAGAGGATCTGAAGTTACAGAGGGAAAAGTGCATTGGAATCCAGTCAAAATGCCTCCATAAATTATTATTTCATCAGCATTAAATGCACTCTCTGTTTAATTAATTCATGGTAATAATGAATCAATCTGCTCAGACAGTTTATGGCAGATAAACAGCTCCATCTGACTGATTAGAGCCTTAAATGTCTTGCATGTCCCCAAACTCAACTCACATCATGCACACACTGTTATAGCCTTATAGCATTTATCACTGACAAAAGAATCGTTGACTGATCAGTGCACACGGATTTGCAAAATGTTCTCATTTTTACTGATTTTGATCATTTTACTTAGGTATTAAATTCCAGTGGCTAGGAACAGCATCTTCTGGATGCACAGCGTGTCATCATGCAGGAATCCCTTGGGCCCTTTTCACTCTCAGTGCAAGCACTTGCAGCCCAAAGGTCAGCTAATTACATTGCTACAGTCCTACAAAGTGCTGTTTTATACAGCAATTCGGCATTTCGTCTCCTCTGCTGACCATAATAACCCTTTTCCGACCATCAAGATTGGCTTGCAGTACAGAGAGCAGGTAGCTTTTACACCTGACGATGCCTTCACCACGTTTTATTGAATGCGTGCCCCAGACCATCCTCACCAAAGCATTCAAGGAGTCCTGGTGCCTTGTGAGTGTGGGCGGAGTCATCCAGAAATAGGCCACTCCCATCAGGATGGAAATGAAAATCATTAGTTAGAAGAACTTTGTATTGATTTGCAGAGATGCCATGATCCCATGCCAGCAAAATAAATAAATGCCCCCCCACAGCAAAACAAAGCCACCATTTTTTCTTTTGTCACACATTGTCGTACTACTCATGCACCCACATGCGCTGTTTGCGCTTCATGTTAAATTCACTTAGCGTGTTTACAAATGTCAATGTGAATACAATACAATGCACACAAGCCGAAAAAATGCACAAACTGCATAACACGGCCTGTTCGGTGTCAAGAAGTAAAACTCGATGCCAACATCGTCAACAGCGACACCAGTGAAATAAACAAGTCTAGTCCTTCTTATTACTAATTTGAATGCCAGAAGTGACCTTAAAATATATTTCAAACAGAAAGAACGCTATGGAAGAAAAACTATTTTGGACATTTGACCTTGATCTTGTTCGGATCAATTTAGTCAGTTCATCTTCTGGTTACAATGAATATTCTATATAAATCCTACAAACATTCAACCGCTCGTTCTAATGAGAATCTCAGAGAGAAGAACGGACGACCTGGAAACATAAAGCCTCCACCATTTAGTGACAGAGGCATAAACATTGATAACCTGAGGTATTCTTTAAACATGAATGACAATTTGGATCTTTAGTAAACTCATTTGTGATGCAGGTTTCTAATGCATTAAAATGTAATATAAACTCTAAGTAGCTAAACAGACAGAAAGCAAAGCAATGGAAGTGAACTTTGTATAGTGAAGGCCACTCCTCCTATATAAGCATGTCTGTGTAGAGTTTTTCCACCAGCACAAAACGGTGGGAAAGTCTATGGGCAAAACGTGCCTTAACCCGTATCTGTGATGAGCTTATTGTCTTTCTGTCTGGGCGAATGATTTCAGAGGTCATGTTGGTGTTAACAGGCAACAGCATGGATTTACAGACATGAAAGGATCATTCTTGACAAATATAACAATATCCACATACTGTACATAACCAAAGACACTCCGGTGCTGTTGAATTCTTGAATCCGATTGGTCAGAAAGTGTTGGGTTTTTTTTTACAACAGCAGGTCTGACAGTAGTTCTGGCTATGAAGCAAATAAAAGATTTATACCGGTGCGCTGGTTTCTTATATGTTATTGTTTCTATAGTAACAGATCAATTACGGGGCTAGGGTTAGGGTTAGGGTTAGGGTTGTGTATAGCAGAAACTTCCCATAAAAAGATTAAGAATAACTGTTGCAATGTAAGTGATAACAGGAACTAAGTTGTTTTCTGGAAAAATGCCAAGAGATTTACCTCAGCCACATCAGGTCATAAAGAGAACTACTGTACATCCCTTGTCCTGCACTATGTATTTTTTAGGCTATCACATTGTGTTGAATATTAAATTAGTATGACTTGTCAAGTACAGGACATGATGCTAAGGGTGGGGGATGTGACAAAAAATATTATATTATGTGTCTCGAAGATATTTCCAGTAGTGTTGAACTTCTGTTAACAACTGTGAATAAGAAGTCTTAAGAATAAGAAGTAGAGCTCGATGATGACGGCATCATCAGGGTTGTCTCCACTGAAATCATGCCCGATCTTTCATGTTACATATTTGTATGTATGAAAAACCCTTCAAATATACTTCAGGCAGCTTTAGAAAACTCTTTCCAACATTTGACTGTGAGCCTGTTTGGATCAATTCCAAAATGTAATCAGTTCAATCCACTCGTTCTTGAGATTTCACACTAAACAGAATTTCAGACGCATAGCTGGCTGGAATGGCAAAAATCTTAGATAGGTTTAAGCTGTTCAACAAGAATGTTTTAGCAACATCTCTGTATGACATACAGGAAGGAAGATATTGAATAAAAACTATTTCAGGCATTTGACCTTGCTGTGACCTTGACCGTGTTATGATCGATTCCAAAATCTAATAATCAGCCCATCTGTTGGTTACATATATATGTGTATATATA
>JAQQZU010000025.1:397371-417530 GCA_030068025.1 Parauchenoglanis punctatus
TACACGCACGCACGCATGCACACACACATACACACACACACACACACACACACACTCATCAGCCATAACATTAGAATTACTGACAGTTGTAATGATTGGTTATCTTGCTACAATAGCACCTGTCAAGGGCGTGATATATTTTAGGCAGTTCTAAGTAAACAGTCAGTTTCAAAGTTGATGTGCTGGAAGCAGGAAAAATGTGATGACTGAATGACTTTGAACAAGTTGTGATGGCTAGACAACTGGGTCAGACCATCTCCAAAACAGCAGGCCACCTACAAAACATGGTCCAAGAAAGGACAACAGGTGAACCGGCGAGAGGGTCATCGGTGCCCAAGGCTCACAACTGCGCATGTGGCGTGAAGGCTAGCCAATCTTAAATCTGTGCAAAAATCAGGTTCATATTTGGTCACTTTGTACTTGCAAATCAGTTCAAAAACTTCGGTTACTTCCTGTAGAAACTTCAGATAAAATTTTTTTTGGTTGATTGGATAACATCTACATTGCTCTCAAGAGCTTTGCCTACTTCATACATCGGTTTTAAATATGAGCAATTCAAAGGAGTAAAAGCTTAAAGTTTGGTCTCTGCTGAAGTCCAGTTACACAAGTGCCGTAATATGTTTCCGAAACCCAACTTTTCCTCACTTGTCTTTGGAGAACGGTTCATCAGAAGCTGTCTACAAGATCTGTACAAATCTCGAGGTGCCATAGCGTTACACAAACATGTCCTTTCATGATTCCTGTTTTGCGCACCTCGGGGAGAGCCCCAGCACTGTGTGTGTGTGTGTGTGTGTGTGTGTGTGTGTGTGTGTGTGTGTGTGTGTGAGAGAAAGAGAGAGAGCGAGAGAGAGAGAGAGAGAGAGAGAGAGAGAGAGAGAAAGGAAAAGAGAGCAACAGGGTGTACTTTTGCTTCTATATGTATGAAAGGATTTCTGTAGGCAACACTGTAGATTTAACTTAATCTAAGAGCACATCAAAGCATCCAGTACGGTTTGTGCTAAATTCTCATCTGGTCCTTATCAGCAAAGTGCTGCTAAATGCTTGTGGGGAGGGGGAAAAATACAAAGTAAAAGCAAACATGTTCGCATTTAACCTACAAATTTGGTACCAAGGAGTGCTGTGAAGAAAAAGAAAAAAAAGTCATTGTATCAATGGCTCATTCAGTAAACAGAGTAAAGCTATAACTACTTAACAGTTCTTTGGCACAGTATAAAAGTTTATATGTGCATTATTACAGGGCAACTACATTGTACCAACTAGTGAATAAAAAGTCATTCCTAAACGTACTTAATGTGGATTGAATAATGAATAAAACATGACAGGACATGCTGTTCTAGGAAAATGATTAACATTTACAGCTCATCACAAAAAGCAGAGTTACTGTTATTATACCGAAGTTGATCATTTTCCAATATCGGTATTTCTCAAAGTATTTTATTCCTCTTAAACAACAGCAATTTTCCAATGATTAAATTTTTTCCTCACCAATCTCTTTTTATCTCTCTCAAAGTTAATAAGACAAAAACGCAGCTCACATTACTTAAAAAAAGTCCTCTGTACTGAAGCCCTAACCATGTTTTTCAATTTAAAGCCACATCTTTATCTCTGACTGTTATAAATCACTGACACTGGACACTCCTTCCATAAGTGTTAAATTGAAACATCTCCTTCCAGAAAAGCCATATTCACCATATCCGCAATCACATTTTGAAATTTACATCACAAAGCAGCTTTCAGCTTTTTACAGATTTGTTTTTTCACTATTTTGATTATGCGAAACTGATAAAACTTTGCTTGATGCTATTAAAGAAGACGAAATCCAACTATTCATGCATTTCTGATCTCGGTCCATGTCAAGCCAAATCTAGTGTGAGAGGTGCAAATCATCTTTTCATTCACCATGGATGTGTTTATTTTGTGAACACGGTTATTTTGTGAGCAGTGTTGTTATGATTTTTCTTTCAATTGTTGTCTGTCTACAATCTGATCCCTCCATCTCTCTCTCTCTCTCTCTCTCTCTCTCTCTCTCTCTCTCTCTCTCCCCTACTGTTAGCGGAGCGAGGCCTGAGCGTGTTCTGAAGCCCGAGCTGGTGAATAATAGAACAAAGTGATGATAAGCCTTTAGAGGTTTCACTGCTCTTCATCCCCCCATCATCCAACACAGAAAGCGAGAGAAAAAGAGAGAGAATGACTCTTTTAAAAAGGGAAACATAGGATGCAGGAAAAACAAAATGCCCCAGACATGGGAGTTGAAGAATGCTGGTAAGCGTAGGTAAGATACCCAGAATAATTTCAATCACTATTAAATAACACTTAAGGCAAAGTGCTTGATTTTAACCAGTCTCTTCGTTTCTGACAGAGATCAGCCTGAGCTGTCAATCAAACCCTCTAAATTCTAAGGCAGAAGGTTGAATAAGGGACGCCTAAAGGCATCGAATGCTCTAGTCGTCCCTGAGAGATTCCCACTTACCTCAGGTCTCTGTAGAGGAACAGATGACACTTTGGACTTTGTTTAGACTGATTGAACTTCTGGCAGCTCTGCTGTTTCTTTGCCTGGTGATTGCACACATCATTAGAGCTGTCAGTCATACAGGCACAGTGACAGAGCTGCACCATGGGACTGCCTCAGGGCCTAATCAATCCAACGTCCTATAGAATGCCTCATCAAATGCTTCACCAAAAAAAGTGCTCTGCAGCCTGCTTGCAAACTACACCGTGGCTCTTATTGATCACATTATAAACAATGTGCTCTTCCTTCATGTGCCTTTTACCTTTTATTTTCCTCAAGCTTTTATCTGTCATGTTATTATAGAAACTTTAGGTCAGGGAAATGCTGCAAAATTTGTCCAGGTGCTGTTGAATAAATGAATGATGAGTTTATGGCTATAAATAAGACGCGTCTAAGAGCTTATTTCATATTATCATTTTAACTAGCACCACAAACTGTGCACAGATAATACGGAGATATCTATTTTGTATTTGATGCAGGGACAATAAATGCATACTTATCTCTCCATAAATACATTTAATTGTCGACTTTTTTAAGACTTTAAGACCAGAGAGGGTAAATAGAATTAAAAATCTATAATAGTCCTCTCTCATTTCTTAGCAGTATCTCTAGCCTTATAGCTAGGCTCTCTGGTTGGATGAGATTCTTTAAGCTAAATAATTTACATAAATGTATGCGATTGGATAATAAACTAATGGAGGATATGCTACAGAGGCTGAGATGGTTCATTTTAAAAAAATTAGTCACTGAATTATGGCCAGGTGTTGTTGTTTGCATACTTTGATTGACCCTTACAGCATTTAAAAAAAAAAAAAGAATACTCAGTTATAGTGTGAAATGCTTTGCCAGGTCTGCCATTTAATGACCCCTATTTAGGACATGTGAACATTTAATGATTTGGTTTGAACCTCAGCTTGCCTTGGGTCTGCTTTGTGCTACACTATGAGTCACTGAACATAATTATTTGTTGCTTTTACGTGACCTTCGCTACGCCTCCATGTGTTTGGTTCTCAAGAAGGCATGAAAAATAAATGAGCCTACCACCCCCTATCTCCAACCTGAGTCCTGGAACAATAAGATATCCTCCATATTGTTCCGCATCCCAAAACACACGGCGCATGAAAAAAGAAACCTCAAAACATAATAAGACAAAAAAAAAGGGGACTTTGAAGGAAAGTTGCACTGCCAGAGTTCCTTTCAACAATATACAAGGCCGACTTTCTCAGTACCTCCATGTTATTCTGAGCGTTCCTCCAAATATTTGGAGAGAACGAGAGGAGATGAAAAGAGCAGAAAACAATGAGGCCGTGCTGGTGTTGTGGCGTCCGTGGTCCCTGCCTCGTCCCGTCTTTGTGTCTGCTCCAGGACTTTCAAACGCACTTACACCAAATCCAGACCGCATGCCAGCACTCACGGCTCGCTGCACACGTTCTGTAAGCAAAGGTGCTTAAACTGGGACCAGATTTAGTCCAATCGGTTGTTTTTTACATTTTTCTTCACAGGCTTGCTAGAGAGAACATCATTTAGTTCGTGTTCATTCTAGAGGTAACCTGATTCGTCTGGGGAGATTTGCTTTTTCGGTTGGAATTCTGTAATTAAAAAAAATCATTTCCAGGCACTAAAAGTCCTGGATTTCTGGAGTTCAAACTGAAGTTTCAAAAGATTCAAACTGAAGTTCAAACTAAATTTCAGACAATACTAAAAAAAGCTGATATGAGCCACTGTTACATTTCCACAACCTTTTATTTATTTATAGTCGTACCTGAGAAAACACACCTGCCCTGTCAGTGGGAACCAAGTATCGAAAAAGCTTTTGCAGATCTGCTTTCATAAATATTTTTACAGTATTAATCATTGCAATACAGATAAGTTCGGTAGTGTCAAATAGATTTAACAGTAGAGACACAAAGTTACAATGAGATACAAATCTCTCAGGGATGGCCTGGGTCAATGAGATGTATTTTGCTAAGTAATACACAGAACAGAATTGTGTGAAGGATATTGAAGCTGGACATATATTTCTGTCTACGTAAAATGTAAATTTAATTAAAGAAGCCGACTCACCCTTCCCAGAATCCCCTGCGCCCAGGAAATTTGCCATTTTCAATGCCATCAAAAACAATCCACAACAATTCAGCGACATCCTAGGCCCTAGATCTTATATTGTAATGTAAATTTAAAGACATATTGCCAAAGTATCTATATTTTAAGTTATTTTGACTAATCAGTACCATTTCCGTTTGGTTATTCTGTATGCAATGGAGCTGAAATGGCCTCGGTCGTCTCTCAGGCAGAAGCAAAGGAAAGAAAGGATAAGGAATATATTTTTCAAAGCTTCCATGTGTGACACGTAGATGAAGAAAATCTTCAAGATGGGTTTTGAAGGGTCAAGTGCTTTTAAAACAATAACAATGAACTGGATCCGTTCACTTTATGGCCTGGAAAGAAAAGGAGGGCCATATCACTTTCTACTATCAGTGTAGGCAGAAAATCCAGCACAATTAGTACTACAGAAAGTGTATTTGTGGACGTTTTAAGAATTTCATGTAAAATTATTAGCAAATTAAGAAAAGTGCACCTCCAAAATTGATGTGTTAGTTAATAACATTCTTATTAAATTATGATATTTCATATCACGATGCTACTGAATTCTCAATTCTGATTGGTCAGAAGGTGTCGAATTAATTTTCTATAACAGCAGCTTTAAGAGAGTTTTCTATTAATATGTTTGTTCTGATGTTATTGCTTCTATAGTAACAGCTGCTTAAATATTGTTGATATAATGAGGATTTCTGTAAGAACATATTCACTTAACAATTATGGAAGGAGTCTCTAGTGTCAGCACTTTGTAATATTATTTTCAGAGGTGAAGTTTAAGTAACTGTAACTTTTTCAACATGAGAAAGTCTTCCAGACACATGATTTTCAACTATCAGCTTTATTAGACATCTCAGACCTTTAAAGAGAGAGAAAGAGAGGTATTTCCAGTACATTCCACAGGATTAAATGCCTGTTAACTATAATATGACAAAAAGTATGAAGTATCATTCATTAATAAGTGAAACAAATACTGTAAAACACTTCAGGCTGTTATAGGAAAATAATCAACTTCAGGGTGGTAACAGTAACTCTGCTTCGCACCACCCTGCTGTTGATTATTTTCCTATAAAAGCATGCCCTATCATGTTTTATTCCTTATTCAAAACATTTGGTGTCATATTGTAATAAATATGTGGAAAGCTACACATCTGGCCAGCACATTGTGTCAAATCATTGTCCAATCACATTGTGTTCTGCTCTTAACTCCCTCGCAGTTACATGGGTGTTGTGCATTTTAAGTAAAAACACTTTTGCTCGTTGACTATGCTGCAAGAATGAACGCAAAATGAGTTGTCATTAAAAAATTAATATAAAAAGAAATAATGATGTGTTGCTTCGAACACGTCTGGGGAATGTAAAGCTTGGAATGCTAGAAATACCAATGTCAAGAAAAGAGCAATTAACTACCACATCTTATCTGTTATACAGATGGCCGACCACTAGAGGTCACTGTTAATGGAGATGCCGAACAGAACAAAGGCCTCCTGCTTTTCCAATTTGTATTTCAAGTCTGCTTCATTTCTCTCTAAGGGCCATTCATCTGCAAAGTTCAAAGAGTATAGTGTGCTTTTATTACTGTCTGCAATAACATCTCCGCAGTTAAAGAATCTCTCTGGACTTGCGCACCAAGAAATAAAGGCACATCCGCACTGCTTTAGGAGCAGCAGTAAGCCCTAAACAGCGTCCAGTCCCTGAGAATCAGAAGGAATGACATCTTAAGCAGGACCAGGTCTCGGTACTGCAGCGGGATTAGTAGCTAAAGGAGTACTGAGCTCTTCTGTGTGGCCCAGATTAAACCTGTTCACAATAGAGCTAAAGTGTGTAGTCAGCGTTCGGACATGTGAGAGGATCAGTGTGTTTGGAATTGCGTGCGTGTGTGTGTGGGAATGGACAAAACTAATGCCTGTGCAGACTAATGCTCACCAGCACAACACTCAGCAAACCCTCTACAGCCAGAGACTCTTACGCTGCAGATAGGAACAGAGCGGAGTGACGATCATATTCATCCCATGCAAAACAGGGGATTAGCTCTCTCTCTCTCCTGAATCTATATAGCCACCTAGCTCTGATTGTCTTTTTTTATCACTTTATCTCTAAGTGTGTTTCTCACTCTGTCTCTTTTTCTCAATCTCTTTTTTATCTGTCTGTCTTTCTCTCTCTGTCTATCTCTCACTCACACTCTTTATTTCTTTCTGTCACATTATCTCACTCTGTTACTCTCTCTCTCTATAGTACTTGGGGAAAAAAGAAAAAATATTCAAATATATAATCACACACACACGCACACACACACACACACACACACACACACACACACACACACACACACACATTTGTATTTGTGACATTTCAGCACACCATTGTGTACTAATACATATTTGTAGAGTTATTTACACTGGCTTTGCCTGCTATTGCTGTCTTTTCCCCTTACTCTCTCATTCCATTTCTTATTTGCTCTCTTTTTCCTCTCTCATAACCGTTCTCTTTCTGTCTCACTCTTATCTCTTCATCTCACTTTCTCTCTGTCTCACACTTTCATCCATTTTTTATTTCTATCCGCCTATTTATCTACACTCTATTTTATTTTCCTTTTCTCCATTTAGACTTTATTTCCATCCATTCTCTGTCATTTTTATTGATGTCTATTCTATTACTCTTTCCTTTCTTTTCTACTCTTTTCCATTCTTCCACTCATTTCCTATAAAACATTAGGGAAAACATGAGAAAAGCATCAGTATCAAAAACAACAGAAAGTATGAATACTACTTATATCAACAACCAAAGCAGTAATACTTTAGAAGTAAGATATTATTAGAAGTGGTCACACTAATACTAAGAAGAATATTATCAATAACAGTAAAATCAACTGTAAACCCCCACCCCCCCATCGTAACAGAAGCATAGCACAGACAGAGTCAGTTGTTTGAGTGAAGTGAGAGAGAGAAAGAGCGAGAGAGAGAGAGAGAGAGAGAGAGAGAGAGAGAGCGCGAATGGGAGCTGAGAGACTATAAGAAGGGGTACATCCAGGCTCATGGTCAGCATCAGGGGGTTTGGTGTGTTGAAGGTAATCCAGTGGGATCTGGTCAAATCTGTCACAGATACACAGCTGAATGCAGCAGCAGCGTGAGAGCTGAGAGGACCGAAAACTGGATTACTCCAATACGGTCACATTAATGCAGCCGCCTTATCTGCTAAACAGCTTTGCCCTGTGTGCAGGCTCTTTTTCTTTCACACTCTTGCTCTCCATCTGCTTAGCTTACATTAATGATCGAGAGTGAAGCTGGGGTTACATTACACATTTGTACCCCATAACAGTCACGAATCACAACCAAGTTCAGTCTGTGTTGGTTAGGAAGTATAGTATGGACACAGAGTCTAATGTCTTGCATTCTAATCAAGTTTAAGGCTGGTTGGTATGTTCACAGATTAGTAGGACATATGGTCAACTTCTTAATTAACTTTTCCTAGACAAATGGTATGCCCAGTGTTGCCAACTTAGAGACTTTGTTGCTAGATTTGGTAACATTGTAGACGCCTTTCATTCAAAACAGAACCTAGAATTGGATCTAGTGACCTTTTGACAGCTGCTGATATACAAGTTCAGAGAGCAGTTTCACTTTACTCACCATCGGTGTGTAAGGCCTGACTGTGTTCTGCTTACAACCAATCACTGATCATCATTGTTACCCAATGACTGATCACCACTCTTTCTAACAACCAATCACTGATCACCACTATTTCCCAATGACCAATCACTGACCACCACTGTTGCACCTCTTTGATCTTTATTTTAAACTCTCTTTTTCGTGATATTTACAAATAATATAACAATGAACCGTTTCCAAGATAGAAACTATGGTATTTGTACATGTGTATACTTTTTGTTTTTTGTTTTTTGTTTTTTATTTAGATTTTTTTCTCTGTAAGAAATACATTATTAAAAAAAATTACAATCCAGTAATTTCTATTCTTATAAAACTCTATTCTAGTCTAGTTATTGTATTATTGTATAAGTGAAAATCTTCCTTCTTTATGTTTATGTTATGTTTGTAATTTTATTTGCCGATAATTATGATGAATACATTAATATGCTAATTGACTTCTAGTGACTTTTTGAGTGTGCTTTAGTTACATTAGTCATGACCCGCTCCTTACTCCATGCACAGCACGCCGTGAAATCTCGGCCAAACGCAGTGTTTCATCCATCTTCGTCGCGGAAATGCGCACTTCCGTGAGTTGACGGAGACCTCACGGACTACAGTTCCCGTGAACACCTGCTCCCAGCCTTGAGGCCAATCAGCGGAGAGAGGTGCACCTCATGGACAAATTAGCCCTGTGAAAAAGGACTGCCAAATGCACTTCTTTAGTCAAGCCCCGTCTGCTATTGCCGAGCGTTTAATACCCGCATTTGTTTTACTGTGTTTTTGACTCTGTTTTCTGTTGTGACTACTGATTTCGGATTGTCTATATTACTCTGTTTGCTCGACCACAGCCTGTACTTTGGATTACTCTCTGCCTGCCGTTTATGTACCTCTACCTGTTGTGTGTAAATAAACACTATACAGCTTTTACCTCTGTCTCCCGCTCCTGCACTTGTGTCGAGTTATGCCACGACGGCGCGAGCACCGTGACAGAATGCTTCACCAGAACAAGAACACAGCAGGATCTCTGTGGATCCAGGATGGATGTATGACAACAATGCCGACCCTATTTCTGCAACAATGGGAAATGGAGTCAGAGTCCGGTTCCAAGTCCACGCCAGAGTCCGGTTCCAATTCCGCGCCAGAGTCCAAGTACAAGTGTGCCAGAGTCCAAAACAGTGCCGGGGCAAATCCTTCGCCTTCGCCTGTGCCTGTGACCCAAATTTTGCCTGCACCCAAGTCTGGATCGCCACAAGGGTCAGAAGCCATTCCATTCACAGTCGCTCTCCCAGAGCCCATTCCTGTTCCAGTTCCTAATCCTGCTCCAGTTAAAGCCAAGGTCGCTCACGTGGAGCCTGTTCCTGTTCCTAGTTCTGCTCCCGTTTCAGCTAAGGTCGCTCACGAGGAGTCTATTCCTGTTTCCGCTCCAGTTCAAGCCACAGTCACTCACATGGAGCTTATTTCTGTCCAAGTCACCAGACCAGAGCCAGAGCCCTCTTCTGTCAAGGTCAAAGAGACTGTTCACGTCAAGGTCAAGGAGACTGTTCACGTCAAGGTCAAGGAGACTGTTCACGTCAAGGTCAAGGAGACGGTTCACGTCAAGGTCAAGGAGACTGTTCACGTCAAGGTCAAGGAGACGGTTCACGTCAAGGTCAAGGAGACGGTTCACGTCAAGGTCAAGGAGATGGTTCACTTCACGGCCACGGAGACGCTTCACATCACGACCATGGAGACGGTTCCAGTGCCCGTCTCAGTGCCTGTTCCAGTATAAGTACAAGTCACAAAGCTTGTTCTAGTACAAGTACAAGTCGGAGAGCCTGTTCCAGTACAAGTGCAACTCATAGAGCCTGTTCCAGTACAAGTCACAGAACCTGTCACAGCTCAAGTCACAGCGCAAGTTCCCGTCATAGCTCAAGTCACAGCGCAAGTTCCTGTTGCGCTCTCTGAGCCTGCTCCTGTTCCCACGCAACTCTCCGAGCCTGCTCCTGTACCCGCGCAACTCTCCGAGCTTGCTCCTGTTCCCGCGCAACTCTCCGAGCCTGCTCCTGTTCCTCCCGCGCAACTCACAGAGCCTGCTCCTGTTCCAATGTGCCTAGCCAAACCTGCTTCTATGACTGAGTTCCTGCCTGAGTTTCTACCTACGCCCTGATAATGGCAAAAAATTCGGTGTGGTAGAGACAAACGATAGTCCTGCCCCTACATGTCCAGGACCCCCGAGAAGCAATCGCGTTGGGCGCTCCGGGAGTAGCGCCTTTGGGGGGGTTCTGTCATGACCCGCTCCTTACTCCACGCACAGCGCGCCGTGAAATCTCGCACACGTGCGCAGTGTTTCATCCATCTCCGTCACAGAAATGCGCACTTCCACGAGTTGACGGAGACCTCACGGACTACAGTTACCATGAACACCTGCTCCCAGCCTTGAGGCCAATCAGCGGTGAGAGGTGCACCTCATTCATGTACAAATTAGCCATGTTTAAAAGGACTGCCAAATGTGCTTCATATTTGCGAAGCATTAGTCAAGCCTCGTCTGCTATTGCCGAGCGTTTAATGCCCGCATTTGCTTTACTTTGTTTTTGACTCTGTTTTCTGTTATGACTACTGATTTTGGATTGTCTATATTACTCTGTTGCTGATCGCTCAACCCTTTTCTGTGTTGTGGATTACTCTTTCTGCCTGCCGTATTTGTACCTCTGCCCAGTGTGTGTGAAATAAACACCATGCTGCTTTTACCTCCATCTCATATCTTGCACTTGTGTCGCAGCCATGCCACGATGGCGTAAGCACCGTGACAACATTCCTCTAAAAACAGTAGGCAACACTGGGTATGCCACAGTACAATTAAATTGTGGGAAGTGCACGTGTGTCTACACAGTAAATAAAAGAAAAAGAACCTACCATGACCTTGTGGACAAGGCAAAAATCTGGTTTTCAATTGCTGAAGTCTTGAAAGTAATTGCTAGTACTTCGTAAGCACACGGTTTGGTCTCTTCATGGTGGTTTAGCAACAAATTATAAGCTGCATATTGTGTGTGCTGTAGTTGATAGCATGCTTGTTTAATCACCATAAAAATGTTACAAAAAAGATTCAGATGAAACCGAAAACTTTACCAGGCAAAACATTAATGTGATTTATTACAGTGTATCTCAGTAATTTTCTCACACTAAAGCTATGCTATAAAATCATTCATAGCATCTTTAACAACCAACTGAACATTTTTAATTGTAGGCTAATAACCAAATGTGATTTGAATAACATAAACACATAGAGAAACAGAAAATGTATATATATTTAATCAATACTTGCCAAAGAATAGAATTCCCTCCTGGAGCTACAGACCTGAAAAAATAAATACAAACTTTGGGAATAAACTTACATATAGTCTTTATAAACTATAGAGAGGCCATGAATTTATATACTAAGGATACGAGTGAAGTTTATTATATCATGGCAACAAAAAACTTAACTCATGAAGCAACTATTACATTTTAAAACAAGCAATTAATTCACTTAGAACATTGTGGCCAAGGAACCTATACATAGAGCTATAACTTTAGTCTTGGAATGACACAAAAACTGATGACATACTGGCGTCACTTGTATTGCAACATGGCTATTCTGTTCACCTTTTTTGACCAAATAATTAACAGGAGAGTGTGACATTCCCATGAGCTCAAGTTACACAGTTTGTAGCCATTTGATACTTTATTTGTTGTGGCCTCAATATATTACTTCATGGCCATGTCTTTAACATTACTGCATAAATGCTGAATTAAAAATAGGTACTAATCCTGTTTTGAAGCAAACTTGAAAGGGGAAGCTAGCCAGTGTGACAGCAATTGAATGAATACCATGAAAACATTATTGTGATCAGTGTCTCATCTAGGTCGCTCAGTCACTCTAGATTGGATTTGTCTTTTTCTGGTTCTCAAAACCAAAATACAAATGTAAGTGTCATGGTGGTGCAGTCGTTAGCACTGCATCAAGAAGGCTCTGGGTTCGAACCTCACAACCGACTGGGGTCTTTCAGTGTGGAGTTTGAATGTTGTACCTGTGCAGGTTTCCTCCTGGTTTTTTGGTTTCCTTCCACACCCCAAAGCCATGATGAGGTCAACTGGCTACTCTAAATTGTCATAGGTGTGAATGTGAGTGTGAATGGTCATTCGTCTCTTTGTTAGCCCTGTGATTGCTTAGTGACCTGCCCAGGGTGTACCCCAGCTCTCGGCCAAAGTCAGCTGGGATTGACTCCAGCTTCCCCATGACCTTGACGGATAAGTGGTATAGATAACGGGTAGATAGGATGGATGGGCTTTTCCATGTTCAGGCTATTTGACCACAACATAATCCAATAAATAATCCCTCAGTCTAGTTTTGCGGGTAATGAGTGGTGCTTCAGCAGTGTGGTTCTCGGTACCCCTGGAACACTGGTGTAGCTAAGCCTTAAGGGAAAAAGCAGAAGAGAAAAATCAGAGAGTGTATAAAGCCTGGGTTTAAATTTCTGTACAGATGGACAGATTGTTCTTCAGTTGAATCTGGGTATTTTTGCCCCAAGAACTCTTGTCTTAGGTTCCCTTTGCTATTTTTCTCAGCATATCAAGTTTCCAGTGTCTGGCTCTCCAGTCCAGCAGTGAGTGACATGTTTTTTGGAATCGCGATGGCTGATTAGCAGCAATATCAAATCACAGTGTCAGAGTCGCTAATGCGCTTCTGCCACATTTAGTGCCTAAACTCATTTACTGCGATGACATGCCTGATTAGTGTGTATAAGATGCTCTTATAACCGGTTAGCTTGTGGATATACCAAGGACTATGTCACACACACACACACACACACACACACACACACACAGAGCATTGCTTCACACACATAAATACCCTGATTACACACAGACACAGACACACGTTTTCATGCATTCACATGGTCTCACACACACACACACACACACACACACACACACACACACACATGCACACACACACAAACACATTGTTTGTGTGCTATGTCCCATGACTAGGAGGCGGGCAACCAATTATTGCTTCCCTCAAAACTTACGTCAAGATGCCATGGACATCGATCTGTCAATTGATATGCCTTCATACGACTCTCACAAACATAAACAAACAGACGGAGCTCCTCACGCACCAAAAACATGAGGGCCCACATCCCAAACCACAGACCACAGAGAGAGAGACAGATACAGAGAGAGACAGAGAACGTGATAGAGTGAGACAGAAAGAGAGAGATAGAGGAAGAGACCGAGAGAGGGAAGGAGAAAGAGAGACAGAGACAGTGAAAAAGACTGTGACAGAGAGAGACAGATAGGGGAGAAAAAGAGACAGAAAGAGAGACAGACAGACAGACAGACAGACAGCGAGACAGACAGAGATGCTCTAATGTTTATGTTTTGCAGATTAGCAATGATGAAAGAATGTCTTTTCATGTCTGGGCTGGAGGCCCCTCTCCCTCATGCCCCACCCATACGGCTTGACACACACACACACACACACACACACACACAAACACACAGGAGAGACCTCCCTGATCCTCACTGATGCTTTCCTGCCACCTCTTTGCTTTCTCAGCTCTCCAGGCCTCGGATGGCACACAGCAGCCCACGCTGTCACCCAGCCTTTGAAATGTCACCCCGAGATCTTCTTCTACCCCGTGCTTTCTGAGCTCATATGAAAGACGCCTATTGTTCCCAAATGTATGACTACACTCTCTCTCTTTCTGTCTCTCCTCTCACCCTCCTTCTTTCTTTCTTTCGTTCTTTCTTTCCCAGAGCCATATGCTTGGCTTGATTTCTTGCTTTCCCCGCTCTTTCTCCGCTCTCGCTCCCTCTTCTTGTGGTGACAGGGATTATAACGTGATTTATTCATGTTGCGTTCTCGTGCCTGGAGTCACTGCTATCTCTGCTGTGGTCGCGAGCGCCTCAGAACAGGATTCCTTTCCTTCCCTACTTTCCTCTCTGCGCCGGTCCCTCTGACAGTTTTGGCAACGGCTGATGGAGGGACATGCATGGACAATTTGTTTCTAATTATTTTAATGTACAAGAGATGTCTTCCAAGCAAAACAGGCTTTGCATTGACTAAGCCAGCCTTCTGTCCTTGCCCACAGTGAAAGTCTGAGCTTTCCACCCCTCTCCTGCTCTGAGTCATATTGGGAGACCGGGAGTGGACTCATAGAAACCATTTAGCATGATTCAGTGGCATATGTGAGTCACAGTAAAGCAGAATTTAATCCCATTCAGAGTTGGAGCGTTGATAGGGTTGTAATTTAATCCTGCCTCCTATAGAACTTATGTTTCTTTACAATAGCATGTAATGTAATCTAAGTATATATTCTAATAATGTAAGGTTTTATTTTTGGCATCCACATTAAATTATGTCTTAGTGTGGATTATGTTGGACTCTTGTAGTCCTAAGAGCAACAGCATCAACAAATGTCAAAAAAAATACACAGAATGGTATGCAGAAGTGAGAACCAAAGTTGGGGCTGATCTCTTTCTAGCCCAGACTGTACTGTAGATTCATGTAGCCAGTCAGTGACAGTGATAGTCACGGTACAAATTACACAAAAGAACAGACAACAGCATTACAAGCCTCATTGTTCAATTCTGATTTTTTTGCTCAGATCAGATTTGCCTATTTTGAGGCTTCACATTCATAATTACAAGTGCACTGTATTTATTTGTAATGAGAGCACACCTGTCCTCCGAAATAGCACGCATGCACAAATTAATACATTTTCACATGAGTTATCTGCATCACCAACAACAAGGAATATATTTATAAGATATATAACTTTTTGGAATACAAAAAGTTATATTTAACTTTTTAACTTTCCACACTCGCATTCAGAAAAAACATGGCATGAACCTAGTTGGGCATTACAGACTTGACACACAAAAAAACCCAGAAATCAGCTGTATTTGAATGTGTTTGTGTATAATATCTTGCCTCACACCATTCCTTGTGATATAATGCACTCCTCATGCTGAATAGTTTCATTGTCAAGCTACTGGTTTTTAGTCGTTCCATCCCAGAAAAACAAAAATGGATCTTATCCTAGAAGAGCGCTCCAAAAAGGACATAGTAATAAAAGCCATCTTATGTCTGTCATGTGTTAGTGTATGAGTCAGGGTTTTTTTTCAGTGTGACCCAACACCAGGTAATTCTTCTTAAAGAAAAGAGTTGCAACTATTGAAAAGTGTGTCAAAGGCAGGAATTTTTCACTGTGACTCATTGGGCTGATTTAACCTCCCTGCAGCTCTGCATTTTTTACCAGCTATCTGGCAATGAGCTAACTCCTACCGGTTGTGGTTACCTCACATGATGTTGTGTTACCATACGGCAGAAATGAGCTATCAAAAGCTTTCCATACAGGATAGGGAACACACCCCAGGCTCATCTTGGGAGTTCTGTGGCTTGGGCTTGTACCTGAACCTCAAAAAGTAGGTGTGTCAAGAATGTGTGTGTGTGTGTGTGTGTGTGTGTGTGCGTGTGTGTGTGTGTGTGTAGACTATAAACCACCACAATGTCATAATTATCTCCTGATTGCCTTGGTAGTGCCCTAGGGAGCCGGAAATTTGTTGGTTTGAGATGCTAGAAAAACAGCCTTGTCTGCTGATCTGAAACCATTTAACGAAGAAACCAAGGTTACGATTTTAGAAAATGAGAAAATCTTGGGGTTTAGTTCGATAGGAAAGTAAATGGAGCCAGAGGACTCAAAGAAGGAGTGACCCAGGGACCCAGCTTTCCAGCAGTGAAAGGCCTGGAGGGTCTTCTGGCTGGCTGCAGACGGTGATATATGAGCTCTGACAGGCACTGACACCCTGCCTGCTGTACAGGTTCAGGAGATGTTTAGGCATCGCCCAGACTCCATGATTCACACATTTGCAGATACAGTGTTGGATTACAAAGTCGGGCTGTGTGCCTTTGCCTTACAGAATAGCTGAGTGGAACAGGGCTCCACAAATGGAGGTCACCTCAGTTAACCTTCTTGGTCACCTTTCTGATCACTGTTTAGGAATTGATGTCCCATTGAAACACACCACCTTTTTTAAAGTAGAGCAAAATCTACCGTTTATCCAAAAATATACAGAGATGCACCAGGTACATGTCAGGGATTTTTCAATTTTTTCATACAATGCTGTTATTCAAACTTTCTGTAGCAATAATGCTGACATCCTCACTGTAACCGAGCCAAGTCTTTGCAATCTTCTTTTGCCAGGTTGTGTGAAATATCACAGACGTGATGGCGGCTTTAACACAGCTTGTATCCTGAGTTAATCAACATCACAAGCATTCATGGCATAAAATACACCAGTGGATTGGTAGCCATGTTAAATCACCACCAAGCTAGGATTTCAGGCCAATATAGCCCTGATACCATTACATATGCTCATATCACATATGCTCTTCCTTAAAAAGATGTGCATAATGGCATAATTACAACTAGGACTATTCATATAACAATATTTTTATGAATGCTTGTCATTTTCTTTTGATTAGTGTATAATTTAATGATCTGTAACTATGAATCATTGTTGTTTTGTAAGCTTAGGGTCCTCTTCCACAGAGCCGCCATGTTGCACCGCTACAGTAGTTCAGAACGCACAAACCTCTAGAGAGCGCCTTCTGCATTATGTATTTTTACAAGTGGCAGCGTGAATCTAGAAAAAATTTCCAGATGGATGATGAAGAAAAAGAAAGGAAGACAAAGAAAAAGTAAGAGGAATCAGTGTTTGCTAGTGCTGGCTAACAAATTTAAGAACCCAAATTTGGAAAAATGGAGGATCACACTTATTATTTAGCATGAGAAAAAGCATGGGAGTGCGAATGTAAGCATTTGGAAGCACGCTTCGGGCACCTGACAACCACTGAACATTGTAATATACTTTTGGTAAAAGGAAGGGCTGAGGAAGGGGCATTCAGTGGATTGCAATCAACTTATTCCTACATAGTGGACCATGTGTTGTGTTTAAAGTGGTCTAGACGCTATTGAAAAACTTGGTCCATATGATAGAACTGCCCAGAAATGAACCCAAACACCTGCATAAGATGAACACGTAACTTTCCCAACATAAATTTTGACATAACTTTGAACTTAGGTTGGCAACTCAGAATACAGCCCACTGACCGTAAATTGTAAAGAAAATAATGTCCACAACATTTTCAGAAACTATTAACAATAAGAAACTGTACAGTAACTAACTTGAAACCGCGGTGAGAATTCTCATTCTCCTGATTGGTCAGGAGCTGTGCAGTACTTTTTGTGTAACCACATGGCTATACAGTAGTTTAGGCTGAAACACAAACGATAGGTTTATATTCTAATACTTAATTATTTCTATATTAACAACTTGTATGATAAACAACTCCAGATTTTCCATGACCCTGACCAGGATAAAGTGGATACTGCAGATGAATGAATGAATGAAATACAATATTGTCTATTAAAATGCATGGGACAAAATCCCTTCCAGTGATTTTCTGTTGATGGCAGGTGTGTGTGCACAGGTGGAGTTTTATTAAGAGATGGAATTAATATTGCAGCAACTAAAATCTCCTTTTGTTTAAAACTTACAAAGACCATTAAATTTTTTTTTACAGCTATTTCACCTTGTAGCTCTTAGGCAATAATTACCTGAACATAATTTTAACCTCAGTTTTTGTCATTATTACTAATATGTTGCAAATCACACCCTTTCCATAATCAAAAATATCACTTTCAGTATTGCTCCACTTTTAGTAAAAAAAAAAAAAATGTGGGGGGGTTGTTTAATTTTTACTCCAATGGAACATAAAGGATTTTACGAGATGCCAGAGGGCCCTAACAGGAATCTGTTCCTCACCTACACACAGAATATGTGTAAACCATTAACACCAGATGTGTCTGTGTGTTTCAGGTCTGTACATGCTTGTGTTGACTGGATGACATGTGCTCACCTCACCCCCTAAGAGCTCTGTGCTGGAATACAAGCTCGAATTGCAGCTTTGGTATGCACCTTTTGTGGAAAGCGGATTTGAGTAGATTTGAATTTATTCTTAATATTAGGAGCAATTTCTCAAATTCTTTGCTTGTGAGTAGTGTACTTCCTGATCCTTCACTAATTCCTATACAGAAAGAATGAAATTTCAGTTGTCATTTCAGAATCAAGTATAGAAATACTATAAAAATTTGTGTCGTCGTAAGTGTCGTTGTCATGGCAATGCGTGTCCATGAATTGTGGGGGCGGAGCTTCTGAATGAACACTGAACGGAGGTGTGTATTTGTTTGGCTATTGAGTTCAAATATCAACAATGATTTACCAGAATCAATGACTCCCCCTTTAAGGGCATTATACTGACAAATGCTATGTACTTGCGATGTTACTAAATATGAATAGATTATTCCAACTGAACACATAATATGTTCCACACAGATACTAATAGAGATACAAATATGAGGCTGCACTATTAACTATTTAAATATTTTTTTAAACTGAAGATGTGCATAGGAAAAAAGACAAAGAAAGAGCACTCATAAACATGAACATGATATTCTGCTCACAATTCTATCTGTTTTCCGGAGGCATAGTATTAGCATTCATATTTAATTAAAAAAAGCAAGCAAACAAAAGATCATGCTCATTTTGAGTTGAAATACAAATCCAGAAATTTATGTTTAGAGCATTAAACAGACAAAGATACAGATTGTGGCACTGCGTTAAATCCCTACTGTTCTCTCAAATGGAATGTGTCAAAGAAAATAAAGAAATTAAATGATAAACGTATTACTAACTTACAGATTGAATCTGCCGAGCTGTTATTAACTAACTGAATAACGTGTGATAGACAGAAATGTGCATTGATTCATGTTTTGTGTATTTTGACAACTTCGTGCTACCCCACTCCAAAACATCAGTCAAAACCATTGGAGGCATATTAGAGAGAGACTCTCAGCATTTGTCGTGTTTAAATCGAAACAGTAGTGAAGAGTCTCAGCACCAGAGCACGAAGGCTGGATCTCCTCTGGGATGTGCTGGGTGTGACGTGTCTGAGTACACACAGGCTGTGATGGTCTTGTTAATGACCCTTTGCATGTTCCTGTGCAGGACTTGAACCATGCCTGGACAACTTTTATCCAACAAAACTATGAGTTTCTAAAGGTAAAGGTGTGTAGGCCTAGTGAACAGCTCAGAAACTCAGATTCTACCATCCAGCAGAGCATCCTGTCTCTTTCAGTCTCTGTTTCCTGGCCATTTTTGCAGTTTATATCACATACACATTGTACTGAGGTGTGGTCACTCATCCTGGAAGTCCAAACGTCACGTACTAGGTCACTTTGCAGCTTCCTTTTTTTCTTTTTCAATCTCAAGAATCTCAACCTGATAAAGCTCAGTCAATGCTCTGGAATCTGTTTTCCAATTTTTTTGTCCTAGACAGAATAATAAATAGCATTATCTGAGAAACAATGAGGTCCCATGTGTAAACATCTTGCCTTCTGTCGTGGGTCAGGCAAAAAGCCAGGGGAGCTGAGCACTGAACACGGGTGTTCTTTTTGACATTCATGTATTGTTAGGTACAATCACCAGCATAATAATTATGCATTTATAATTTATTAATGATATTACTTTGAAAATCAATTATAATTCTATTGATTTTTATTATTTATACATTTTACTTTATAAATATATATTCTTTTTTTTTTATTTAAGAATTATAAGTAATTGTTTTAAAATGTAATATTGCACTGGCTGAAAAAAGTAAAAAAAAAATAAATAAAAAAAACTACACAAAACAAACAAACGTACAACAATGGATGGATCACTTTATTAATCTATCCAGCCATCCATCCATTCGGGCGAGAGGCGGCGTACACCCTAGGCAGGTTGCCAGTCCACCACAGGGCCAAACAACCACACAC
>JAQQZU010000025.1:417630-435130 GCA_030068025.1 Parauchenoglanis punctatus
AAGGCACCCTGGGTGACCCGGGGATCGAACCCAGGACCTTCTTGCTGTGAGGCGGCAGTGCTAACCACTGCACCACCATGCCACCCTTTATTAATCCAACAGGGAAATTCACAAATTATAGCAGCAATCCAAAAAGCAGAATGTGCAAGAGTATTCAGAATAATAAAAATAATAATGATAAAAAACAGAAACTGAACATAAACATAAAATATATTATAATATTGGATATAAAGTGAGTATACAAATTTGGATTAATGGTTTTCAAATGTCAGTAAAAAAATGACTTCACAGTGTTTGAAAATGTGGGTTTCCATAAGTCCACAGTAAACCAGTCCATTATCTATACCGCTTATCCATCAGAGTTATGGGGAAGCTGTAGCCAATCGCAGCTGACTTTAGGTGAGAGGCGGGGTACAGACTGGGTGGGTCGCCAATCAATCACAGGCCTAACACAGAGACGAACCATTCGCACTCACATTCACACCTGTGGGCAATTTAGAGTAGCCAGTTGATCTAGGGTTAATCTGTATGTCTTTGGACTGTGGGAGGAAACCAGAGCACCCACAGGAAACCCAAACAGGTTGAGAGCATGCAAACTCCAAACAGAAAGGCCTGATTCGCCCACCAGGTTTGAACCCAGAGCTTTCCTGCTGTGAGGCTACAGTGCTAACCACTACACCAACATGCCCCCATTTTCAGTCCAGTTAATACTTTGTGTAGAATTGGCACCGTACATAGAACCCAAGAATGACATCTTAAAATGTGCAGGTGCATCTTACTCTTGTTTGTGGTGTTTATGGTGATTACTACACAAAATGCTGCATGCAAACTGCCAACTCTCATCCCACATAAAAAGCATAGTGGAGCGAGAGTGATAGAGTGAGGCTTTAAAGATGACAGTCTGTAAATAAGCACTCAATTTTAAGTTGAGTCAAGGTCTAAACTAAACAACTGTCATGACACACACGCACATACACAATAATATATTTTTTAATTCCCATCAATAACATTCATAATTTCATAAAAAGAAAACATTAAATGAAATTCATTAATATTATGTCATGCCCATGTCTACACCAATTTTCTCACACCTGATTCACACCCGATTATATTCACTTGTTTAAAAAAATCATTTATACAGATTACAGGATAGTTAATTATCTTATAGCCTCATTTGCAAGTTTTAATACATTTTAAGGAAACTTTCAATACAGAATTATTGCATTTATGTACTGCACTCTTCTAATATGTTTAATATAAATAAATAAAAAAACAAGTCTATTAGGCTGTGGTAGCTGACCTTTTGCATAAATCCAGATAATTCCCAAGAATGTATGAATATTTTTTCCATCACTGTTCACTCATAAATGCATGTGATGAAGTGTATAACTCTGCATCATCTAACATCAATTTGTTATTTGTTGGTCCTAAGTATGACATTACTTTTGAAACAGAGGCCTGTAGCATTTTCTCACTGTTTATTGCATTCCTGATAGAAAAATTGTCCTTCTGTATATAGATTGGTTGTCTCTTGTACCATCTTGTTGCATAAATGTGTCTTTCATTCTGTGGGTTGCTGTAGGCCTTGATATGCTCCTGATTTAATTTGAAACATCACAGAATCTTAAGTGTCTCACTATCTTTCGCCGGTGGCATAAGACGTCCCAATGCAGCCCCGTGCTTTAGTGAGTGAGCTTAAAGTGAGCTTTAGTGAGCTTAAAGACTGCAATGAAATGACGTCTGCACATTTAGTGGTTTCTTACCTAATCTGTCTGTTTTAGCCCCTTTTACACAGCCTGTTCAAGGCAGGAATGTTGCACCTTTCTGTGTTAAAGGTCCATTTATGAAATGGAGGGGTCTGTTTGTTCTGCTTCTGATATGGAATGATTGGACATAACAGAGCCAGAACATACATCTGTGTGAAAGGGACATGCTTGCATGGTGGGACAGAGGTGTGAAGTTTGTGACATTCTTCTTTCTGAGACCAGCTCAAATTCAAACGCCTCCATCTAGAGAGTCTCAGGTCTGCACACCTGTCTGCCTCGAATTGCTTCCCACTTCCCTTCAATTTCTCTCCAACATATTTCTGATCACACAAACATGATTCTCAGCTTAACTTTGCTTGTGTTTGAAGAGTGGTGAAAATGTGCACGGGTAGCAAACGCCAGCTCTCAATGTAAAAACACACACTGACGCGTCTTTATGCCAGCTTTATTTGATTCATTGTAAACGACCAAACCTGGCATATTAAGGGGTCTTTTTTACGACAATATTGTGGGATAGCTGTGTAAAAAAAGGCTATTGACTTTGAGCTGTATCCAGTGATCCTGACCCCTCCTGCTTTTCAGACCTGCCTGTCCTACTCCTGGTTGGAGTCCTCTTGGAGGTTGGAGGTGCTCCTGTTGAGGATGGCACCATATGAACTGCCTGAAACATATGCTGAAAAATATGATTTTTATTGGTTTTAAGTTTAATCTGGTAATCAATATATTTTCTACACTCTACATATTACATGTCTGTGAATGTCAGGACTGCCTCAGTGCCACTGTTGGACCTTTGACTCTTAACCCCTCAGCCACATGCTTGAATTACAATCTGACACTTGTGTAAGTTCAGCATTTGCTGAACACATCCCTTCACCACTGTAACAAGTTTTGTTATCCCCCTCCAACACCTGAAATCTCCCACACACAGTTTAGCAACCCAGTAACCTTAGTTTGACTAGCATTAACTTTTGCAGATCACGAGGTGGCTAATGCTAGGTCGAAGGCTTGTTCAGGAGGATCAAACTGGGCTTCTGGCCTGTGTCGGTGCTGACTGTAAATCAAAGCAGGTGGTTTCCTCTCTCCTAAAGTGGCTGTGCTTCAGGGTGAAGGGGTTATGAGGCGGTGATGATAAAAGTCAGGCCGTAAATCAATTCTCCATCCCTATCAAAGCCATATTTCATAAGGGTGACTAACATTTAACTAGCAGTGCAGTAAAACAAAACTTCCCATCTGCGTAGAAAGCAGACAGGATCTGCGGCCTGTGCTGAATTACGCCCTCAGCTGTATATTAATACAATATTCAAAGACATGGGAAGTCGTGTTCAGACACAAAGTGAGCTGGGAAAATCCCAGAGTCTCCCAGAGTTTATTGGCTCCTCTTCTTCTATCACTGAATGTATCATTTAAATTTAACTAATATATTTGGATGATGCTTGAATATATAAAAAGTCTTTATATAAATGAGTTGTTACACAAATAGTGGATACATATGAATCAAAATGCATTTTAATTAGTAGTTTTTACTTTAGTTTTAGTTTTTTGGTTTTAAAAATTAAATTAAAATTTTTTAAGAAAGCTGTTTGAAACAATGCCAAGAGAATGCCAACAATTTAAACAGGAATGTTGTTAAGAATGACAAAGATATAAATATAAAATTGTTCTGATTTGTTTAATATGTGTCTTGATCACTGCATATGTGCATATGTGTTATTTCAAATTAATGCCTTCATTATTAATCAGAAATAGAAAGTAAAAAAGTAAAAATGAAGACCTTCTATGAGCAGGTTTATTCATATTTCTGACTGGTAGTGTAGAAAAAAATCTTTTATAAGATATAATTGATCATTAAATGTACTGAAACAATCCCAAGAAGTTTTTTTTATGGTAATGTAACTATTTATCTAATAATAACACACCTGATGTTCAGACTTTCACATAACAGTTTCTTAAAATATGCTTATACCATGAAATCTTTACACTATTCTCATGAATGCAAAGTTTTTTTCTTTTTTTTCTTTCAAAAACTCAAAAAAGTCTCAACTTTTTTCTAAAGATCACAAAGCTATATATAAAACATTAGACAGCTATAGAGAGCATTGTTTTATCTAAAAAATCACCATCAGCTTAAATATGACTTTATAACGCATCTTCACAATAAAACCAGTCTCACCCTATTATTACCATACTTTACTGTAATTTCTTAATTTTAGTTGTGCAGTAGTGAAAAAAGCCTTGGGCATGTTGAAAATGAACGTGCAGAGGTTTGGAAGTAGTGATTTTTCCTCCCAGTTTTAAAAGCTGTTCGGATATGACTCAGAGAAGTGGAAGAGAGGGATGCTTAACAGCCGTGAAGATAACGCACATGAAGGTAGACTGCGGCTTTAATAGCGTCGAGTAGTTTACGGCCTTATCCAACAGGAAGACCAGGCTTCATTTATGCTTTGATGTGCCGGCTCGCTCAGACCTTTTTCGGTAGATCACACACACACATGCACATGCACACACTCAGATGGCTCAGTGTTTACATTGTGTTTGTCGAACAAAGACGGCCTATTTGTGTACAAAGCTAATCTAGCAAGTGCATAGCATCTTAATTGCGTTGCTGCTCTTTTATAATCAGCAATGAAGTGATGTTTATTTGATATAGAGGTCCGCCCTTTCTCTTTCTGCTCTAAAAGTGCGATGTGTTTGTTACTTTTTCTTAATAGGCTCGCCTTTCAAGGTTGTTGACCCAGGCTCTGATGTAAGACCCAGACACTCTCACATCAAAGCCATGAGATTTCTATCTCTGAGCAGGATAGTGACTAGGCAGCAATCAATAAAGCATTTCTCTTTGATGTTACAAAATGATGGCAAATTTCATCGAGGCCAATCACTAGCAAGATTTCATTATGCGCTATTACATCAATCTAGTTTTATGATTGCTAACAAATTTAGCTTTATGCAACAAAGATGGATTCTTGGGTATTTTCTTACTGTAAAAAGGGGGATATAGAGAGCAGAATGCACCTGCACATGCTCTAACCACCTAGATGTTTAAAACACAAGATAATGTTTGGGGTATGTTCACTACACATAATCCAAACACACGCCTACAGAGGCTCAGGTAGCTTCAGAAAGCATGTGTGTTTCTGCAATAAGTTTGTAGTGAGAGAATAGAAAATGAGGGACCATTGAACCTGCACAAGGTGTACTTCCCACATAAACAGCCCTGAGTAGCTCACCGGTGCGGCAATAGGGGCCACTTGTCACTCTTCTGAACAGGCCACACAAAAACACACAGGGGTCGAGGGAGGCTGGGGGCCACAGGTGTAGATCTCACTGATAGGCTAAAATATTTCGGGAAAGTGATGAACACCAGAATAGGTTGCAGTCCTTTGTTCCAAGGCCACTTAGCAGCACGTCTGATATAGACATCTGCTCTTGGATGATATCCGAGTACACTGTTTAATCACTTTGCTGATTACAGATTTTACAGTGTATTGACATTCATTGCTGTTTCTGTTCTGTGGTCGCTACTGTTGTTGCTCATGGTCATGTACTTGTCTAGGTTTTTTGTTGTTGCTGTTCTGATGAGAAACAGAAGCTAAAGCTCACTAGTGAAACACAAATTATATGTCCACTATTAGGATTTATGGGGATCTATTAGCGGAAATAGAATATAGTATTCATAAGTATGTTTTCATTAGTGTATAATTACCTGAAACTACAAATCGTTGCGTTATGTAAGCTTAAAATGAGCCCTTTATATCTGCATAGATAGCAGGTGCTCTTCCTCTGAGCTGCCATGTTGCGCCACTACAGTAGCCCAGAATGGACAAACCTCTAGAAATCACATTTTGTGTTTTTACATACAGGGCAAATCCGGCAGGAAGCACCAGAAGGAAGACACAAAAGAAGAAAGGATGAAGGGGGGTTTATACTTTTTATTTAGCCTAGAAAAAGCAAGAATCCAAGTAGTTGGAAATACTCTACAGGCACCTGATGGCCACTGTGTGTTCTAATACATGCTTGGTAAGGCATAAATTGAATTCTACATAGTGGATCTTTAAATAGTGCACTAATCAATTGAAAATTGGTTGTGTGATTTACAAATTACATGTTAGGATTCATATTAGCTTTGTTGTACTAGCAGATTAGCGAAACAACCTAATGCTAACACTCAGCAGAAGCTCCAGCAATATCCACTACTGCCTTTTAAGCTTTATTTTCCTTCCCAATGACTCTATACACATTCAATGGGTATTTATAAGATGAAACCATGACTATAAGATGTTCTTCCATTTTTGCAGGTTAAATAGTAAACGAGAAATAATTAAAGGTAGGAACTAAAGTTTGGAGTGAGGAACTGTAGACACATTGGACCACACATCAAAGAATTAGTCAAAGGAATCATTTAAGCCATGCGTATGGATTTGCTACTTTACTGTGTAATATGTAATTTGCATGGAATTCAGAAAATCGTTGCGCTTTCACTTTGTGTTCCCTCTGTCTGCATGTGTTTCATCTGGGTTTACTGGTTTCTTCCAACCTACAACAAACAACCCAGTAGGTGGACCGGCTACACTAAAAGCCTGTAGGTGTGAACGAGTGTGTGTATATGTGTGTACATAGTGCCCTGCAATGTGTATTTACACCTCACCCCAGTTTCTGGGATAAATTTCAGTTTCAGATAAAGATAAAGATAAAGTAGTTATTGAAGATTAATAAATGAAATAATACCAGAAAAACAAAGCATAACAACTAGGATACGGAAATATATATATATGAACAACTTGCAGTCCTGCAGTCAACATGGACTCAAAGGTCACAGGTCAAGGTGAGGTTAGGGATGGAGATTCAGGTTAGCATTTGTAGAGGTTTTTCTCTGTATAAAATTAAATGAAATCCAGCCACATTTGTTTGAAGTGGCATTAATTTCTCATGAGATTACTACTGTAAAAAAAATAAGATTCAGCCAAAAATGGGAACTTTTCCGCTTAAAAGACAACAGAATATAGCATAGGAACCACATCAACTACATCTGTATTCAGCATGTAGCAACATAATCACAGCTTGCGGCATGTTTACACCATTGTTATGTCCTACATGGAAAAGTGCTTGATGTAACTTTGTTCCTTTGCCCCGTTGGATTAACCACCTTGGCCGAGATCAAATTGCTGCCTCCATTTTTTTGTGGTTTTCAAACAATACATCTACAGGCTTGTGAAACATTCCATAACACTTTATTTAAAGTGTAACAATTTCAATTATTATTGATTTTATGTAGTCTTTCTGTCACAAAGACCTGCACAACAATTCCTACGTATGTATATGTGCAAATGCCAAGTAAAGTATCAATCTATGTATGGGTCAGTGAAAAATAAGGATTGGCAAAATGAGAAATACGAAAATCTTTTAAAAACCTGCTTCATCGGGTTTGTTACAATTTTGTATTTATGTTGCGACCAAACGTTGGTTTGGTTGGTGTCATTTAAAATTATATTTGCACCATTTTTGCAAAAGGTATGACTGAACACATCAAGTGGTATATCCACAAAGGAAATATAATATAAAAAGAAAAATAATAAATAATTGATGGGTTTTTTATCGAGAATTTCACCTTTTTAAAACAAGTTTTTTATTATTAAAATAAAATATTATATAATTATATTATATAATTTAATTATATATTTTTATTATATAAAACATATAGAACATATAGTAACATATTGATAATCATTGCACAAATATTTAATAATGAAGGTAAATGATTTAAATAAAGCTTTTGTCAAAAACTCTAAGATGATAGTTATTGCTTCATTGTCTGAGCCTCTTGATTTTTAACCTTAAATCTGGATTTATTTTTAACAATATTTTTGATATCTTAAGCAAGTCCACCAGTCATGTTTGCTTTAGGGAGGTATGTACATACTGTATCTACTTCTATATAAAAAATATAGCTATTTTTATACTGGGAATCATGTGTTTGTTTTTATTTTTGCTGTTCATATACCAACCATTTGGGTATGTCATGCCTAATAATTTCTTATAGAAGAATTATTAATGTGCTTACATTTTGCCCTTACTCTACAAATACAATAGATGTTGATAAACTGGATTCAGGGATCTGCGGCAAGTGAGAGCAGATGAATTTGATTTCCTCTCAGACTCTCATTGGCTGTTGCCCATCATTGTTCTTCTTACTTATTGTAGAGGAGCTCACAATACATGATTCATCGGCATGAATATCAAACAGCCTTGAAAATATCAAAGACTCAGCAAAGAGTAGAGAGTAGTTGCTAAGCTGCATTCAAATAGTTACCAAGCCCCTAAATTAGTCACCAACAGCGACACTGGGGCTAAAATCATAAAGGCTATAGGCACATAATGTGATGTAATGTAACAAACTTTTTTTTTATCATATTCCATCAAGGACAGGTTGAATACCACTACTTTATCTAATACTCTATTTTTAACCATGAAATTAAAGAGAAATTGAAGGTGCACTAAGTCTGCTCTATCACGGGGATCTCCACTGATACCTTACACATTAGTTTAAGAGACACTTTATGCAAGCGCTCTTTGAAGAACAGGGAAATACCGGTCATTAATGTTGCCTTAAAGTAAAGGCCTGTGCACTTTAGGCATGTACCTTCCGTATTCTTAATTGTGCATATACAAAATAAAAGGAGAAACACACACAGACACACTAATTAAAGTGAGCCAGGTTGTTATTCCCTTGCTTTCTCTGCTCGTTCATCTCTTTAACCCTGCAGGCTCTCTGTGTGCTCCGAGACGTTTCAGGAGCCGGTACACTGGGTCCTCACACACACACATACACTGGCACACACAAAGCTCACAGGTGGCTGGCTCTGTTCCAGTGCACAGATATGGAAGCAACCTCTGAATGAATCACACACATCCACACATAAAGGGAGATAATTCCCCTCGCCCACATGAAAGAGGCAGGCTGTGGGCCGCTCGCCAGGTCTCGGCTACCTGGAGACAAAAGAGCTGCGCCTCCGGGGGGTAGAGATGTTCATCTGGGATCCTGCATGCTGATGGATGTTGTCTACTGAATGTGTGTGTGTTTATGTGTGTGTGTGTGTGTATGTGGTTGCCTGAAAGCACTGAGTGCTCCCGGCGCGCCGCTCCACCGTAGCCTGCAATTAATCTGGCCTGCCATTGATCCCAGCGGTGGGCGGTTCAGCTCACCTCTACTCACAGACAGGGAAGCAGATACACCCCAGGGAGCACAACACCACAACACCACCACCGTGCCATCGTACCACACTGCCAGTGCTGCTCTGTATCTACAGGGATCCTCAGGTGGCAATTCTATAGTGTGCTTTAGGGTGCTTTCACACCTCTTAGTTTATCTGCCAAATCGAAATCAAAGCAAAATTGATACTTTTGGTTTGCTTGTTATTTGGTTTGGTTTTGTACATAATTAAACAAATCAAAGAGCAAAGCAAAAAACACTGACTGAGAGGCATGTGGGTCTGAAAATCATTTCCATTTATTGGTCAGAATTACAAAGACTGGAAACAGTCATTAAACCATTGCCTAGTTTCTGTATCCAAATAGAAATAACCCAAGGATGGAGTCAGCACTGAATTAATGATTAGATAATTATATACAGTTGTGGTCAGAATGTTACATACACAGATATGTACGTCATCATGGACACGAATGTCATGGCAATATTGAGCTTTCATTGATTTCTCCTAACTGTCCTTTTTCTGTGACAGAAGGATTGCACTGCATACATCTTTAATAGAAAAAACAAGAATTTGGTGCACAGGATTTTATTAATTTTGGGTCTTCTGAAATCAACACAGGCCCAAAATAATAAATACATGGTCAAAATGTACATACAGCAGACCAAATATTTGGTTAAATGTCCCTTTATGGATCTTTGTCTCAGCTGACCATAAAACGTACCCTCCAGAAGGCTCTGTCCATGTAGTCAGCTGCAAACTTTATTCAAGCTTGAAGGTGTGATTTTGGATTTTGCCATGGCATTCATCTCCATGAAGACATTCATGTCCATGTATGTAAACATATGACCGCAACTGTAAATATCTAGTGTAACACATTTTGAGTATCACATCCAGTTCTTATTTTAGCTCTTTGTTTGTCTATCCAAACATCACAGTTCTGCAGCATTACAGCTCTGTCTTTTGGATTACTTTGTGCCTCACAACTACGTTAAGCAGCTCACATCTACTAAACACTGATGTATATCATGTTTGGTTAACACTGCAGTTGAATCAAATTATTTTCTCACATCAGTCTTCCATTTTTTTAAGTTTTTGCATCATCATTTCCACCCTAAACATAAAACATGCTTTATTGTACTATGTCACTTGTATACTATATACAGCATTCAATCATGAAATTCATTCATTTATCTTTAGTAACTGGTTTAGCCTGGTCAGCGTTGTGGTGGATTCAGAGTCTATCCCAGCAACATTTGGAGTAAAGTGTGAATGCATCATGGATGGGACACCAGTCTATCACAAGGCACCATGCTCACATTCACTACTAGGGGCAATTTAGAGTCTAATCCACCTACTGGACACTGAAGAAAAAAGAAAATCCAAACAAAGAGGACATGCAAAACTCTGCAAAGAACCCAACTTAGCAGCAAACCTCTGGAGGCTGTAACACTTCCTGCTGCGCCACCATGCCTCTCAAACTGTGAAATTAAAACATAGATACAGAATATGTTGTCACAATGGGTTCCACCATCATGTAATTGTGGCGATCACATGACAATTATACATCAGCATTTTCATAAAGCGACATTTCTCCATACCACAGTGTGAACATGGCGTTTTCAGATCTATCTACTTTGGAGCGCAGATTCGACAAGGTCGTTGTTGAAATACATCAAAATATGGTGTTTTAGTGTGGATGGATTAGAAAAGATGCATTTTCTAATTGACCCATGTTAGTGTTGACTAGGCCTCATTCTCACAAAGCTGCAAAGTTCAGTGTTTGCTCTAATGATTCAGCTAATTAGCAAGACCTTCATAAGCTGAATCAGGTGTGCTGGAACCGAGGAAAATACTGACATGTGAAGTGCCATGGGCTTGTACAATAGAAAAATTATACAGCACTGATTGGCTTGTGTTAGTGTGGACTGCAGAGAGTGCCTCTCACTATTGTGGGAACTAAGAGGGATCCAAAGCAAAATACATAAAAAAGCTCCCACCATTGACCGCCGATGCCATATAGGCTGCTTTATGGCCTGGTGATTAGTAATCATGTGTGCTTGTCTATAGATGAAGCTATAGAGCTCATCTGATGTTGGATTCAGAGAGCAAGAGATGGCAGAGAGACTTATCAGTATGTCTGTGTTGCATTGCTCTTAATTAAAACCCCTATCAGTAGCTTTGAAGTTAATGAGTCAGTTGGGTTATAGGACGAAAGACGAAGCCAGAAGATCTCTCAATGCCTGATTGATTTTTACCTACTTTTTCCTTGTTTGATGGCATACTGAATGAGGCATCAGCAGCTGGATCCCTGTCCAGAAGTTAGAAGATGCCTAACCTTGACACTTTTTCCATACTATAAAGTAAAATTGTGTTTGGTTCCAGCACCAAAATGCTGCTGGTCTGAAACCAAGAGCAATGACAACACCTCTTCCATTGACCACCACTGAAAAAATTTACCAACCAAGTGAACAGAGGTTCCTTAAGATTCCTGATGAATTTAATGATTCAGAATTGAATGCTAATAAAACACTTCATGCAGCTACACCTTCAGAAAATAGAGCCTAAAAGCAATAAAATCTCTCATCTTTGGCATTCCTATTATCTATGACAAGCTGCTGTATGTAGACACTGGGGATAACCACAAAATAAACATCCTATTCAGACTGAATGGATTCAAAATGGATACAAATACAGATACTGATAGAGATGGGAATGGGATTCCCATGGACAACAAAAAACAAAATGTTGTTTGATGTTGTTGTCTTTACTTTCATGTGGACATGATTGAGTTGTCAAATGTGAAGGTCAAATAAAGACCATGTTCATTAACCTGAACATGCAACATCATTAGTAACTGCTTGGTCCGGTTTAAATTTAGGATACTGGTTTATGTTTTGGGAAATAGAACCAGTTCTAATTCATTACATCACAGGCAGGTAGAAACTAAAATAATACTTTTTAATAATAAAAAGTGGGATTAAAAACAGTTCATTGACTGATATAGCTGAGGCTGAGGAAGTGTCAGATCCAGAATTCACATATCATGCTGACAGTGCTGTCATTTCCAGTGTTTCCTGAAGAGTTCATATTTAACTAAAAAGAATTTAAGCCACACCACTTCAAGTTTAATTCTGAATACAGATACAGATATAAATCGTGTATTGTGTTACATCTTATAGTAAACACTGAACGATTTGATTTTGCATTTGTTCTAGCCCTGTGATAGATTGGTGACCAGGGTATACCCTGCATCCCACCCAAAGTCGGCTGAGATTGGCTCCTGCTTCCCCTACAGCTTTCAACATGTTTTGCGATTTGCATTTTGCTACTTTGTGTTTCCCAAATAGGCAGCTCTCAGCAAGGACAGCTGGTTTGAGGGTGGCAGCAACACTTTGCTGATCTAGAACCAGGAACCACTAACATCAGGGGCTGGGGGTGGGATTATCATGACCACACAAGACCAACTAAAACTTTGTGACCATCATTTAAAAAAACAAAGTTAGTTCAGCATCTAGTCTGACTACTCCAAAGAAGAAGAAGAAAAAGTGGTGATGTAGTCCACCATTGTTCTTGTGCGTCACTTTCTTACAGTGCTAGCTTAACTGGATTTTGGCTCTAGTGTGCCTACTGGTGATAGTGTTTCTGGAAAAGCGTAAGTATACAGACGGATACTGTGACGTAATGACGTGGCTGTATGGTGGCGCTCTAGCCCATGGAAAAGCAATCCAGTTGTTAGAAGGCTCATAAGTTGAACCAAATCCGCACTGGCATGAACACCAACCCAGAACTAGCACCTGGTTTGTGTTGGTGGAAATGGGGTACCAGTGTCTGAGTGGGTTTCCTCTGTGTTCTTCTGTTCCTCCCACCTGCCGAACACATGCTTGTAGGTGGATTGGCTACACTAAGTTGCCTCTAGATGTGAATAAGTGTGTGTGTGTGTGTGTGTGTGTGTGTGTGTGTGTGTGTGCTCTGTGATGGATTGGCATGTCATCCATATGGTTGAACACTCTGATCAGTGGAAGTGTAGGTAGGTAATTAAAAAGTTTCTTTTTTCCTGAACCAGCATCAGTTCTGATAAACAGTAAAAATAGGGTCTACGACGCTATTTCTAAGTTGAGAGCTGGAGAAAAAGCATGCGTACACACACACCCACTCACATTAGACACACACAGCAGTTGAGCTCATCATGCGAGTTGAATGGGTTTAATCTGATCTTGACTGCTGTTTCTGGCTTTAGTGTGATCTCTCTTTGTGCCCTTCATATTTCAGGCAAACATTCGAGAGCCATGACCAATCTTCAATTAGCCCCATGTTATCCGGGACAGTAACCCGCTGAAGCTTTTCACATGTACTTCATTATGGCTTCACACACTCCAGGACTCCCACTGCTGCTCTGAATCAGAGTTCATTCTGCACTGCTGATAATGTTGAACAGCCAAAGAGAGCTTAACCTAAATAAATCAATCACTGCTGAATTCATATGGCCAGATGAATGCATTAGAAAGACAGCACTGACACTGTGATTATAAATAAGTGTAAGAAATTTGTATAATATTGTGTATAATCAGACTCAAAGTATAATCGGAATTAATTTATTATCCCCTAGAACACCAGTTTCTTTAATTACTTTACTGGCAATTATTTCAAACTTCCTCCAAAATTAAAAACTTTCTGTGCTTTTCATATGCGTAAATCATTATAATTCTTGTACAATGATAATGAATATTTGTAAGCATTTGTCAAGCCTAATAGTGCCTAATAAAGCTATAATTAAGTAATTAATTACAATCCTGGTGTGTCACTACTCATTATAATGCCATGTGCTGTACTGCACAACCTTAACCTCACTTGTGCATCAAAGTGAAGTGAAAATGAGTCAAGTATAAAAACATTGCATGTAAAAAAAATGAATCTTGTGTAACACAAAATAGAAGAAATTAAATTAATGTTAAAAAAATTACATTACACAGATTACACAAATTTTGTACAACAAAAAAAATTGCAAGTGAAATTGAGTAAGAAAATTACCTGAAAATAAATTAATAAGGTGAAAGTAAATCACATGAAAAGTACTTGAATTAAGTAATAAATGTAAATAAATCATGCAAATTATGCAAGAAAATGAATTTAAAAATCACATTTGATTAAACAAATCATGCAGGGAGAAATCGGATGTGAAAATGAATGAATCGCATTAAAAAATCATGTGAAATCATGAACACGGACTTCATGAACATGAAACAAATGATGTTTAAAAATTATGTGAGAAAATGATTGAAGCGTGATATTAAAAATCACATATGAAAATAAGTGAATCATTTGAAAAGAAAAATCACATGTGAAAAGAACCAAATCCAGTTTAAAAATAACGTGAAAAAAAGAATCGTTTAAAAATCACATGTGAAAATAAATGAATTTAAAAAATGCGTGAAAATATGTGAATGGTGTTTAAAAATCACATGAAAATAAATGAATTGTTTATAAATCACATGTGAATAAAAGCTAATCACGTTAAAAAAGCAGATGTGAAATTAATTATTCATGTTAAGAATAACATGAAGATATCAATCACTTAAAAATCACATGCAAATTAAACAAACCATGTGGGAAAAAATCTGATAATGTGATAATGAATGAATCATATAAAAAAAAAACACATGTGAAACTAAATGTGAAAAGATATGTGAATTGGTAAAAAAAAAAATAACATGAAAATGAACAATTTATGTAAAAAAAAAATATCACATGTGAAAGTGAATGAATCATTTGAAAAGAATCATGAAAATATTAAAACTTTCAAAAGTGAATCATTTGAAAATGACACAAATCATGTTATTTATTTAACATTTCACATTCCTTTATCCAATGACGACATTTTAAATGCTTATTATATACAAAATTGTGAATAAGTATTAGACTTGGTGTTGATCTTGATAGATTATAATAAGTATTACAGTTGCTTTATAATAGTTGACAGGTCATTATTATATTATTACTATTATTATACAACTTATTACAGCTTACATTAAATTACAAGCACATTTAATATAATTTATGATTATGCACTGGATAGAAAGTATTACTGAAAAAAAGAACATTGGAAGCCATAAATAGATGTTTTACGACTCTGATAATTGAATGAGATGAAGCACATTTCGGAACATTTGTCTGCCATATTTACACTCGTTATTTCCCTCCACGCGGCGAGCTACGTGTTCTATTCTTATGATAATAGGAGATTGTCGTGCCCATATGCTGTCACTCTTTAAAATGCTAATTAAAAAGTGTTTAGAGAGCAGGGCGCTTTATTCTCTCCGCACAGTGAGAGCGTGGCAGAGGAGACCTGGCTATAATTAGACATGCTCAGTGTTCTACACCACTGATTAACAGGGAAAAAAACGATATTTAGTGAAATTTAGAACAAAATGTGTTTAACAGGTTGAAGGGGGGCGGGGAGTTTGATATATCTTGAGGAAACCGAAACTTGTTTCAAAGTCAAAGTGCATTAAAAGTACTTTTTTCCACCACATGATGCAGTTTAAACACCATCATCTTTTTATTTGGATACTTTGCCTTATTGTGCTTGTGTAATATCTCTCTCTCTCTCAGCTGAACTTCAGAGGCAGATTGAAAGCTTCCTTTTATTCCTCCCATTTTCTCCAACATCCTTTTCATTGTTTCCTGCCTTCAAAGTCAGTCGCTCCCCTCTTCTACTTTCCTTCCACCCCTAAGACCTTGACACTTCACTTAGATTCCGACTCTTCGCTAGCGTTTTCTTTTACCGCATTGTTGATTTCTTTGCCTTCTGCAGCTGAGTGATCTTCAAAAGGGCACCAAGAGGTGTGAGACACCTTGATGTCACCAGCGACAGATACGGCTTCTCTCTGAGGGACTCGCAAACACACAGAGAGAGACCGAGTCTGGAATCTGTTTTATGAAATGATGAAACTTTCATGAGGGGAAGGGGAAAATAAAACCACAAATTGTCCAAATGAAAAGTCACACGAACTTCACATAGACGTTTCCACATGTATAATTTATTAACATGATTCATTCATTTTCACGTCTTTCTCTCACAATTCATTTTTCACATGTGATTTTGTACATGATTTGTTCATTTTTATTTTTTTATTTTTTTTTGGCGATTCGTTCATTTTCACGTGATTCTTTTTGCACAGTATTTTCCTTTTCACATGATTTTTTATGAAAAAAAACTTTTTTTTTAATTCCATCACATTATTCATTCATTGTCACTTTTGTTTTTCAAACAATTCCTTCATTTTCCCAAACATGGTTTTTATTTCCTTAATTTTGTGACTTTTGTCACATAATTCATTTATTCTCACATGTGACTTTTTTCATGATTTATTTACACATTTGGTTTATATGTCATGATTCTTTTATTTTCACATGTTAATTTTTCGCCTGTATGACCTGTTTTTTATATATCAAATATCATTAGTACAATGTCACATGTTTACTTGTGACCAAATGTAATTTGAGATCACATAACACGGTGAAATGCATCTTCATGTGTTTCTTTTTTCCCTGCCATGCTACCCATCAGAAAAACATGTGATCACATATGAACATACTGTTATTTTTCCTTAAGGGGAGCATGGGATATGTTTTGAAATATGATTGACAGGTTTCCTGATATGACATTAGACTAGACTGATTTAAGTTGGCTAACACGCTTGTATTGCTTTGAGACCAATTCAAAAAAAAAAAAAAAAAAAGCAACTGCAGCATCAACCAGCCTCATCCCTCAACATAAGCAATGCCCTTTGAATTTGCTCATGGCTCAGTTTTGTGAAATAGCCTCCACTCAGCAGAAAAGATCTAAACGCGAGCAGAAATTAAAATTAAAGCTGGAAGACAGGGTTGAAAGCAGAGTTTTCACTGAGACTCTTCAAAGGCAGTGGCTGCAAATCCCTGACTTGTTCCATCTATCCAGGCCTTCTCAAGCTGATGCACGCCGGCCTTCGGAAAATGACTTCTCTCATCCCTGAGGTGCAATTCTGTGCAGTGAGAGACATCTGTATGGACATGGAAGTTCTTCCAAAGATCATGCTTTGTTCTGGAGACTCCCCCCCTACTCCTTACATTCTCCTCTCCAACTCCATCTCCCTACGGCTTCTGCATCAACGTAATTGGAGATCATTACCCAGCCACAATGCATCTTGACGGAGCCTGGGTCCCATAATGGAGCTGAATAGCGGGGCGCACTTCAGCGTGTGCCGTCTGGGCGAACGCAAGAGCCGGGGAGTGGCTGAAGAACATCCAAATTGAAATGAAGTGGAGATTTCCTGTCCATAATACCATTGGCTGGCCCGAGTAGGGCGAAACCGCTGTAGATTACTGGCTTACATACAACCACTCTTGTGTTTTTGTGTTTCTTTTTCTTTTTTTTTTTCTTTTTTTTTTTTTGCTCCGGCTGAAGTGGGGTTGGGGGGTTGCCTCTGCACTTCAAAAGAATTTGTAACAAACCTAATTCATCTGAAGCGTAGGATGAGCTGGTAAGAAAGA
>JAQQZU010000025.1:454772-480966 GCA_030068025.1 Parauchenoglanis punctatus
CAGACGGCTCTTAAACCACACGGGCACAGTTTGCCTCTTTATTGGTAACATAATGGGAGAGTTTTACGATGCTAGCACACGTTTGGCCTGTTCTTGGAGTGTTACACAGTCAGTGGGAGATCATCCATATTTTTTTTTTAGCAATGATCTGCGTCTGGAAAAGCCATAATGTGTTTTATTGGTGCACAGGGGGAGTTCTGGATCACCAATTTGAGATTAAAACCAGGCGTGATGTCAAGGTACAGCTCTGAAGAAGTGCGGCACTTTGAACGTGTCGACCTGAGCATGTAAACGTCCACGCAGAAAGGAAATATCTGTATGCTTATATGAAATAAATGACAGAAATTTAGACTGATTGTGTCTCAGTCTTGATCCCTAAAACTCTGTTTGTGTGTGTGTGTACATCAACGCGACTCTCTCACCAGCTGAATCGGCTCTCTCCAGACATATCAAAGTCCCAGAATCGGCTAAACAGCCTTCAGATGAAGAAATGGAGAAAGCCCATCGGGTATGGTGTGTTTACCAGAGCACAGGAGGAATCAAAGCATGGACATGGCGTCTGGAGGCATTAAGGAGGAGGAGCAGGCTTGGGAAGAAGAAGTCTGAGTGATGAGGAGGAGATAGAAGATGGAGGAAGGCCAAGTGATGAGACCAAGGAGCCTTGGGAAGTAAAAAAAAAGGACATCAGAGCGAGCCCACCCAAGCATGTAAACGCTGTAAACAAACTGTTGGGGCATGTTTTTTCCCTTAGTGTTTACCCACCAAACCCCAAGTCGACAGGCTTCATAACACGCATGGTAGCAAATATTTACAGAACCGTCCTCAGTGGGTTTTAGTATAGAACGTTATCATCTTTCTGTATTGGGTCATGTTGGAGATTTGAGATTAAATCTCTTTAATCATAAACAAGCACGGTGAAAATCTAGCTCCAGGGCTGACAAGAAGACATAAGTGAGAATCAAGTGCTCATCGCTGTAAACACTTAAAGCAGGGCCTGCTCTACTTCTCTCGTACGGCAAGTGGGCCAAAAACGTTTTTCAAGTAACCTTTTAGTTCGATATGAAACCATCTGTTTTCAAGCAAAGGTATGACTAGCCTGGTGTGTAACAGTAAACCGAGCATGACAAATGCACTGTCAGAACAACGAGAAACTAAACTGCACACTGTGATTAGTTGTACTGGACAAGTTTTTTGATAAGAGTGGAATGTATCTTGGGATTATGATAAACTGATACACTCTCTACTTTCTAGTCTGCATTCCTATGATTTATTCAAAGCAAATGTCAAGAAGTGGAAATCAAACACTTAATAATATAAGAGTAAGCCATATAAAATTTAGCAGTTTAGCATTTAAAATACTTTTGATAAATAAATACATACATACATGAATACATACACTTATAGGTTGTGAAAAAAATATTTTTCATAAATACATAATTGTTTTTACACATACACCAATTGTAGTCAATAAGCCAAGACATGTTTGATGTCAAACATTTGTTGTTGTTTTTTTGTTTTTTTTAAGAGGCTAAAATATTAGCTATCAAATAAGAGAAGTTAATGACTAGCAGCTTACAATAATGCAAACGGAAAATTGTTTTAAAGAAACATATTAATAATAATATATATCCAGATATATAAAACAAACTCCAAATTTATTCTCACAAACAAGTCTGCTGTTTGGCTGCTATGACTGCTCATAGCTATGCAGTGTCCTTTTCTTTGTTTTTAAAGCTCACATTGTGTCATACAGTGTTAAAAACCACATCAGGACGTCTGTTTGAGTGTGTGATGATTTAAAAATAAAGTTTGCAAGTTGCTAAATTGCTAGCTAGAAGCGTCTCTTACTTGTTATCAACATTAGCCTCTTAACAATCTAAGTATCAGTCTAAAATAGCTATGGTTAGGCTTGGGGTTTGTTACTTTTCATAACAAACATGTCTTCAGTGATGGATAGCCTCCATTTGGTATACATTTAGCAGTTGAGGAAATGTGTTAAACCATCTCAGGCAATAATATCTTATTTTACAAGCTTACTTTGCTGCGTTGTTTCCCCAATGAGCAGGGTTGAGTTTTAAATTCATAACTTGTTTTCAACCTATAATTTGACTAGCAGGGTTACTTTGAAAGTGACCTTATCATATACAGTATAAAAAAAAACCAGTGACAGAACTTCTTTCCATCTTGTGGAAATTTGAATGATGTAACTTCCTGTTGAACATGTGGCTTTCGGAATATTCCAAATATTCAACAGTCTCATTCAGTCAGAACTAAAACCCTACATTTTTATATCCTATAATGGACGACTCGTGGAAAAGGATGTTCCAAGTATGAGATGTTAAATTGATTCACAAACATATGGAAAATAATATTTTTAAGTATTTAATGAAATTGAATATGAAGTGTACTTATAGTAGGGGGAAATGCTTTTCTTCTACCTGCAGTAGAGGTTTTATTCTTGTTTAAAAGTTATTCATATGAAAAATTTTATATAGATTGTTGGACAATTTACCCGTGTTTTACCTTTACTTATTTATATATGAATAAATGTATTATCAGTAGCATATAAATGTGCACCCTAGTTGTGGAATTAACCATCGCTCCTGTTCTTGTTCTGTCATCTCTAAAGTGGCTCACATACATGTTGTGTCCTCAATCCTGAGCTAAGTCAGGATTTGCAATGGATCTAGCAGAAAAGTTGAAAAGCAGACGTGACTTACATACTGCTGGCACCGGAGATGAAAAGGAACAGACAGGCAGGTAAGCCAAACACATTGAACAGGACACATTTATTATCACTAATGAGTCGTGTTTCCCTGCTTTGGATCTTCAGACTTAATGGTTTTTGTTTAGTAATGTCACTTGCCGGTAGGGAATTTCCAAAGTGTTTTTATTGACATTTTAGAGTTTGAATGAAGCCTTTCAACTCCACATTGTGCTCAAGTGAGAGGGTCTGTAACTAATCCACGGCTGAGTTTTTGGCGTCGTGTGTTCGGGAAAGGCCTTCGTCAAGGAGCTGCTCATGGGATTTGGTTAGAATCTGCTCCGAATGAGAGAAATCAATCAGAGCCCTTCAGCTGCACACTTCAGTGCTTGGGAGCTATTCTGTAAGCACTTAGTCATTTATTTTTAACAAAGGGGGGCGAGTGTGTTTTACTCCTACACTGGTTAACAGCACATGCAGACACACAGGCTGATGACAGACGTGCGTAAATATTGCTGAACCTGACACAGCACACAAACAGACTTAAAAAATCATTACTTTGAAGTGCCGATGCACCGCAAAAAAAATAATTATTCAATAGCTAACTCACTGGTTCACAACCTTGTGGTCACCTGACATGCAGATGGGATTTGCAGGGGATTTTTGTCAGCCATTATGTTCAATTAACTTCTTAGGAAATATTTAAATATAATATTAATAATTGAAAGGTGTCAACATTTTGTTAACCTGGTTATATATTCCATTTGGAAAGCCTCTTAAGCCTATTTTATCATCCAAAACACTGCCACTGACTTTATTATCAGAGCTGCTCTTCTAGAAAATAAGTTGACACTGTCTGACCAATCAGATTTTGGAATTAAACAGTACTATGGTATAACTATATGAAATCTTTTGACCTGCATGTACATGAGTACATTCTACTGAATGTGTAGGTGGTGGTTTAAAAAACAATAGCAAGGAAATGTAATTAGTGAAATCTAAATCTAGTAAGGTTTTTTAGGTATACAATTTAGCAATCATTGTAAAGTGGTATGACTTTAAAACGACAGTAATAACAACTGTAAAAAAAATAAAAATAAGGGGTCGGGTTAAAAAAAAAATTGGGGCCTTTAAAATGGGAAAAAAAAGGTTGAGGACTTCCAAGTTGGATGGTTGATTGTAAATATATTGATTAGTGTAGGGGTCAAATTTCTTAAAAATCGCCTAAAGTTTACATTTAAACTTTCTCAACTTTGCATACAACGTAACATGTTACGAAAACCCCTTAAGTGTTGCGTAAGTGTTTGTAAACAAGTAAGAAATGCACACAGCCTGGTTGCAAAAAGACCTGAGGTAGCTAGCAACCTGATGCTGAATGGTTATAATCTGACTGAAGAATCTACCAAGAACTTTATTTAGGAACTAGATTGACATTAGCGACAATGTTATCAAAAAACAGGGAACGCTAAACTAAAACTTTCAATTGGTGTAACTCCCAGTGATTAAATGATGCTAAGTGGTTACGATGATCAGACATCTATACGAATTGCCTAGAAACTGTGAGAGTTTACACTAGAGAGAAATTGAAGGCATACAAGACTCTTAACACTTACAACTTTTGTTGTTTGTGGGCACATGAAAAACATAACGGTTTACGATTACAACATCAGTGACATCATGACAGTAGGCTGGTTTCTATGAAGCTGCTTAATGTGCAAATTTAATTGCTAACTGAACAAAACAAGTAAAGGAAATGTTTATTTGCTCACATAACATGAAGTGGTTTTTCAGACAAAGCAGTCTTTCACAATATTGAAACGGAAACACATTTTACACATTTAAGTCACATGACATGATATGAGGAGGTGGTGGATGCAATCAAAATCACTGTGCTAACACTTATCAGGTGTCGGAGAGCCATCACCATGTCTAATTCAAATGACTATCAGCAGAGGAGAAAACCCAGCTCTAACTGATAACATCACTCAACAGAAACACAGACCACTCACAATGGTGTTTTGTCGACTTTTTAAAAAAAAAATTGCTTCTATTCTGAGTGGCGTTTATTGCTCAGGGGTCTATTGGCTCAGTTTCTAATCTCACAAAATATACTTAAAAGTTTTAATTTATCCTAAGCCATCTATAGTTTAATGAGCATATTCAGGGATAATTTTTTTTAAAGGTGTCAGTACCACTGTGATATTATTTTACGATACTTAAGGACACAACATTAGGATACATTAGGAGGTCCTAAGTTCTCTCTCTCTCTCTCTCTCTCTCTCTCTCTCTCTCTCTCTCGCACACACACACATTGTATCCCGTCTATTTACTGTTTACCCTGCATACTGGTGGTGATGAGATACAGACGCTAAATCACTGATAGCACCGGGAACAAAGCTTGTTTGATCTTTCAGTGAGTATGTGCGCGCGTGTGTGCTTGATTACAGGCTGGACAAGGCCATGTGACCCCTCAGCAGGTCGAGCATGACCTTTGACACCTTCCCAGCAGGCCTTGATGCAAACCCAATGCATCCGCCAATAAGACGGCGGGATGAAAGGACGGGTCCGATTCACTGAGCAACGAGATTTCCTCTCTCTTTCTCACACACACACACACACAAACACACACACACACATACACACACAGATGCATGTATATACCCTATACAGACAGTCAGCATACATTACGCACTCTCTAAGACTCTGAATATTAGCATGTGCTTCTGTGTGACGCCATTTCTCTAGTCAAAGCACAGACTGTATTGAGAAACTTTTTTTTAATTATTCCCTTCTGAGATTTTGTGTGTAGGTCAGGTTTTATGCATTATACATTGCTGCTTTTAACATATGAACTTTGCAAGTATGTATTTAACTTGAGATAATGACAGAGACGTGTCACATGGAACTGACGTGCAAGTGCTCTTAAATTATAGGAAATGAACTTAAGAATGTATGCACTTTTTTTAGATCAATCAACATACAGGCATGTTCACTTGTTAAATCTGTAACACTGACTGTACAGTTTGATATATTTTGAGGAGGGAAATATACATCACTCATTATGGTCAGCTGGCTTGACTGCTAACAAAAGACAAACATGGAGGAGTCCATTTTCTCCTCGAACCTACATTGGTCAAATATGCCGTAATTCGGTGGAACTTGGAATTAGCAGGAGGATATTTAAAAATCTTTGTGAAGGTACTCAACTGACAGGTTAACAAAATGCATCATTGTGTCAAAAGAACGTTAATGTTATTAATACACTTAAATAAATATTACATGATATTCCATTTCTCTTTCACAAAGGTGTTTTTTTAATAACTTTAGTTTTTTTTAAAAATTAGTTTATTTAATTATACTAATAATTTTAGTAAAAATTTTAAAGTGCAAACCATTTGAATTAGAATTCTAACATTTGTTAAATAAAAAAATGAAAACCAATTAACAGGAGAATTTAATCTCCTGTTAAATAAAAAATATGCCTTGCTGTTTTGAAAACGCTTTCTATCTTTGACCTATATGAGACAGACCTATATGACCACACACTCTTAGGAAAAAGGCGGTTTTAAGAGTTCTTAACTTTCATTCTACTTCATCTTACTGGGAAAACCATCTGCTGTAAATTTAGATTAAAAAAACGCTTTTTAAAGTTCCTAGATTGGACTTTTTTTTCTCTAAGAGTCTATACGGAATATTTACACACATTGATAACCCACTTTTCAGGAAAAGTCCTAAAAATGCTGCATATGAAAAATTATTTCATTACAACAAAAATCTGTTACCAGGGGAGATGCTACATTTTCATCATGCTCACATTGTTTATCTGCTAATGAACTCAGTTTGCTATGAATATTTCATTGCACTTTAATTGTACTGGCCTTGATTCTTTAGCTCTCACCAGATGTTTCTAACAGAGCCCAGTTTCCTCATACAGCAGCCGTGGAGAGACAGATCAGAAGATTCCCACTGTCCTAATGGAGATAATCAAAAAGACATGTGTGTGTGTGTGTGTGTGTGTGTGTGTGTGTGTGTGCGTGTGTGCGTGCGTGCGTGCGTGCGTGCGTGCGTGCGTGCGTGCGTGCGTGCGTGTGTGTGTGTGGACATCAATACCACAGTATGCAGTAAGTCAGATATGCATATGTGCAATATGTCCACATATATTGCCTACAATTGCATCATATTCAACTGGACGTTCAGTAAATCCTCACATTACTCCAGTTACATATTTTATTTCTGAGTGTGTATTCATGGAAGAATAGGGAAAGGGACTTTACTCTGCTCTTTTTGCTCTGATTCATAATTCTCATATAAAAATGATTACAAACACATGGCTATGTCTAGATATCTTACATACAGCATTATGATGTCTAACTAATAAAATGTATACAATCCATATTCCACATTCATCTTACAACTACTTTAACTCACTTAACTAACTGAATATTTATTCAGTTACTTCTCTATAATTCTGCACCCTTTGACATCTTTCCTTGTCGCCAGAGCGGTACACATATCATTAATATTTTTGATATGTATCTTTTACCTGAAAAAGTGAATATAATGTACTTTAAGGTATATAATTAGACTGTACCTTAAGTGAGTTAAGCTTTAAAGGTATACTATATGCACTTTTTAGATAGTAGATGTGAGTATAGGTGTGAGGTGTGGTACACCCAGGACAAGTCGCCAATCTATCACAGAGACAAACGACCATTCACACTCACGTTCACACCTGTGGGCAATTTTGAGTAGCCAGTTGACCTAATCACGTGTCTTTGTACTGTTGGAGGAAACTGGAGGGAAGAAACCGACGCAGGCACGAGGAGAACATGCAAAGTCAGGTTGGAACTCAGAAGCTTCTTGCTGTGAGGCGACAGTGCTAACCACCATGGCACCAACTACATACTACAGTAAAAAAGGTGCACCATTGAGGGTTCCAGCCTAGTACCAAGGAATGATACTGTTTAGTACCCTTTTTCTGAGAGTGTAATAAGGAAGTACAATGCCACTGATTATACTTTTGATCAATACCAAGCAATATCTAGAGCAGTATCCTGATACTGATACTTTTATGTCTTCTTGTGTTTATAAAAGGAACACTGTGATGTCCATAGTTAGAATTTGTAAACATGGATATTAAAAAATGTTTATGTATAAACATATATATATGTATATATATGTATAAAATATATATATGCAAAATATATAATGTATATAAAGAGAATGCAAGATTGTTCTTTCTTTATATATATATATATATATATATATATATAAAATTATAGACACCAAAGGTAACTTGTATTTTTATTTTTTTTCTGAAGTGCATATACATTTTTTTGGCTGAATCTATATATATCACCACATGTTTTCTTTGTGTGTGTGTGTGTGTGTGTGTGTGTGTGTGTGTGTGTGTGTGTGTGTGTGTGTGTGTGTGTGTTTTTATACCCTTATGAGGACCAGATGTCTTCAGAAAGGTAGTATGATCTGAAAATTTTGGCCTCGTGGGGACATTTGGATGGTCCTTGCAAGGAAAGTATTTGTTCTGTTTTTTATTCAAAAATAAAAAAAGAGTAAAAAAGCCTAAAGTTTCCTTTTCACTACTCAGGTTAAGGTTAGGGTTAAGTTTAGGTGCAGCTATAACATTAATAATTAAGTCAATGGAAGGTCCTCACAAGGATAGTAAGATGTATGTGTGTGTAAAATATTTTAAAGGAAAAACAAAAAACCAAGACAGAAGAACAATAACAGTTTTGTCAACTCTTAAGTTCTCTTAAGAGTCAAATCTTCAAATCAAATGGTGTTGGATTTAGTATCCATTTACGTCCAGTTGGACTGATATAAACACTGCAGGTGTTCCTTCAACTCTGGAGGGATTTTACTGCACGCACTGTGATCACAAATCAACTTGCCTCCAAACGTCGATACCGAATTTCCCCTCCACCCAACACCAGTGTCTGATTTGATTTTAATAATAGTGTGTCTGCTTGAGCTGCAGGCACTGCTGTAAATTCAGCAGATCACAGGGCAGGCGCGGGGCTGTGCGCCACACTAAACTGTCCCCCCAAGACACTTTACTCTCCACTCAACCTCACCTGGGTTTCCACCAATCCTACCTGAACGTAAACCATCACTCAGCATGGACCTCCCCTCTCGTCTGACTCCCCTTCACTGATTTTTTTTTTATGATGATGATGATAAACGGCTCTTCTTTTTTCCCCCTCAAACTTTAATTGCACACTCTTTTCATCTTAATGTGCTGTTTGTTTCCTGCCGTTTATGCAGCGGTAGCAGGGCTGTAATTTTTGGATCCAGGGGAGGTGTGAGGGACTGCAGCAGCAGGTGGAAGATCTGTTTGCCCTCGTGCCAGCTCTATCCTCTAGACAAGAGGATGTGGAGGGAGATTTCACCACCGTTTAACGCAAATCTCCAGGAATGGTGTCTCTAATGCTGCTAAAATCACAGGGCCTTTAACGATGCTCATAATTCCATGGCCAGGTGTCAGAAGCTTGCTTTGATTTTATTTAGGTGCATCTCAAATTCGTCATTACCTGCACTTATATTATATTGATTTGATCAAAAGAAGTTTATCCTCTGTACTGTCTTTATATTTATTTATTTGGCAGTTTTATATTCAGTGCAACCTCCAACTGAGACATGATACGTGTGTTATGTGGCAAAAAGCATGCCACAGTGCCACAGTGCTTTGTTTACAGCAGATCAGGTCATAATTTGGTCATAAACAACATATGAGTCTTTTGCCGTTCCTTGAATTTGTCTAACGATTACGGCGTCAGTCCGCAATCAACAGAAGACATTTTCGTTGGCGTCTTCGTGTAAATGACCCTTCAACTTCACCCTCGGATGTTTGTATTCTTCCAGTTTCATGTCAGTCGCATGATAGAAACATCATCAACGTCCCCAGTCGCTCACCAAGAATTCTCCGTACAGTGACCCTGCTTTATTTACACACAGACTCAATTGGACATTACATGGACTTTGTACTAGGGAGCTGGCAGTGTAGAGTCCATTTAATGTCTGGTCCAATTGATTCAGACATTTTTGTTCTCACAAACAACCTCTGGGTAATGTCTAGATAAGTTCAGGGTTGCAGTACCTGTCTGAAAATGACTCGTAACAGTGTCTAACAGAAACTCTAAGCTCCATACATAGTATATAGAGAAGGCTAGCACTACAAGACAATTTCAAACCTAGTTTATTCATTGATGTATGAAAGTGCAGTGCCAAAAAAAAATTTCATAGTCAATTTAAAAGGCAACAGGCAGCCAAACAAGAGAAGTCTGCTAAACAAGAGAAACTACTTATCATCGCTGTAAGAATGACAGGAATGCCTTTACCATGGGGGATTGGAGGGTGGATTTCTCATGAAATTCTCTTTATGTTTTCAGCAAACAATTCCTTTAACCACTAAACACTTGTTGCTCTGTGTTTAAGCACTTTATTAAAGAAGAAAACGTCTTACCATCACTGTAAGAATGACAGGAATGCCTTTACCATGAGGGGGAAATTTTTTTAAATACTTTATTTATGTCTTTTTAACCAAACAATTCCTTTAACCACAAAACCTTGGTGTTCTGTGATTATCTGTTTGTTCTGAGGTTTAACAGAAACACAACATGAAATCAAAACTGACCTTTTCAAATCTCAGATCAGTGACCTGTTCCTGCTCAAATTGTAGGTGATTTATCTATATCAGTATCGGTATCAGTACCAGTTACTTAAAAGCCTAGCCTTTTTCCTTTACCTCTAAACAAGATTTTAAAAATTGTTACCATACATACCATTTAAAACAATAAAGAATATTATATTCACATCAAAATGATGTTACAGTGTTACACTCATACTGGGGTCTGTGATGTGTTCCATGGTCTTGTTGTTGTTTTTGTTGTTGTTGTTACAATGGTGGAAACTACAAAGAATTATAAATCTCATTGAATTCTTACAGTTATTAGTTTATTTGACTTGAATGGGTTTAATCCAAACCCCAGTAGGCCTATAAATATTGTCAACTAGAACCTAATGTGTTTTGGAGGTGGAAGGTTCAGGAATTAAAAGCTCTATGGCTCCAATAAATATGCAAAATAGTATTGTATGCATGTGACTAATAAGCTTAATATTTGAGTAGTTTGACATATTTTCTTTTCTTAATAAAAAATATGGACTGCAGGGACTGTGGAATTTATTTTACAGGTGAAAGCAAGAATTTTAAGAACCACTGTTGTATCAAGTCCTTATATCAAGTGTATACACATACATATGTATGTATACATACACTGTGCAGCTGGATAAAATATGAAGTCCTCAGAATCACAGTGCAATACACGAGACAATACAGAGGGCGTGAGTACATTATGTGCAAATAGACTGAGAAGTGTGAAACCAGATCAAAAGCGAAATACAATACTGTGGACGGTGATGGTAATGGCACAGTACTCACAGTTAGCACACAACACTGAGTTTTAATTGCAGAAAGCTGAGTAAACCTCTTGTGCTGAAGTCCTCATTTTCAAGCTAAGCGTGAGGATGATTAGGATGGCCGAGGTCGGTTTGGCCCTACAGTCCTCTTCAGGTCCATGTTTTAAATCTCCTCTGATAAATTATGTGGTTTTACAGATATATTCCTGCAATGCCAAGGTTATATAACATTCAATATGCAGTAGCTGAATGTGAGAGACAGCTGAATTCAGGTCAAAGCACAGCACGAAGGCTTCCTTTTCATGTTTCATCCAGAGGGGTCACTCCTGCAAACTCATTAAGGCAAGAAATGCAAATGCTGCCTTTTTTTTAATCTCTTTTTTTCTAAACGCTGCCTCTTGTTATTATATTAGCAGAATGATTAGGATGTATACACTGGAAGAATTCAGCTGAGGGCATCTGGATATGAGGTCCACTTCACACCATATCCCTGCAAGACGAATGTCTAAAGGTAATATTTAGATGTTTATATTTGACTAAGGGTTTATGTTCCTACGTGGTTACTTGTATATATTTAATTCCTCTCTGTGCTTATATTTAAGGATGCAGTTTTCACATTTTATTTTAGAAATAGCTGTGCATGTAGACATTACATACACTTCATATGAGTCAGGTTATGTAAAACCTGCTCGTTTTGTTCTGTGCTTTTGCATTTATTTATTTATTTTTTTTTAGAAAGAAAATCATGTCAGCTAAGGAACACAAAACAACCCATTAATACTCTGTGGATTAAAAATCATTTCTGCTTGAGAATCAGTTATGCACATTTATGCTCTGTCGTTGGCCCAGAGCAAGAGCAGGATTGTCTGAATAAATGTCTTGCTATTTCCTAATTAACATTTCCCATAAACGAAGAAGGAATATAAACACACTTCCATTGTTTACTATTCATATTAAGGGTTTTTTAAATTACTTTATAATACTTAGTACAGTGCCTACTTAATCCACTTTTAAATAGAATTCTTGATTGTTTTCCAGACTCTCTCTCTCTCTCTCTCTCTCTCTTTGTGTGTGTGTGTGTGTGTGTGTGTGTGTGTGTCTGGGTTTTTTCCCTCTCCCCTCTGGAATGCGGCCAGTCGCGGCTCTTTTGAATCCACATCCACACTCGGATCCAAATCCAAAGCCTTTGATCTTCCCCCCCCCCTTACCCGGAAGAGAACCTTCTCCCCCTCTCGCGCTCTCTCTCTCTCTCAGCTGGGATGAGCGCGCACGTGGACGTGCTGGCGCGCCTCCATGCTCATTACCAAATTTAGTCATACAAAGGAAAAGGAGCGCGAGCGCGAGGAAGTGCGAGGGGGGGGTGGAACGCGGGGGATGAAAGAAGCCGCTGCCAGAAGATCAAAGGAAGTAGTGGCCCCTCCCATTAACCCCTCCCACGCGCTTTATAAGAAGCCGCCTCACAGGGCCCAGCTTCACTCTCACGCGATGTGTCCGAGGCGCAGCTATGTCTCTCTCTCTGTTTTTTCTTCTCATTTCCCCTTGCTTGCTTTAATCTGAATTCTCGCTACGTTTCCGATTTAGAGGGAGCGAGAGACAGTCTGTTTGCTTCTGTTTCAGTCGCTGGGAGTTAAGTTTAAATGTGTGGGAAATAATTTTTCGATCATTTATTTAACCTACATTTCCTTTGGAGGATTTTTTGCATCACTGTTTCAAATTATATAATTAGGCTAAGAGTTGCATAATAAATGGGTTGGCTTTAAAAACTGTTTTCCCTCTGGTTTAGGGTTAATATTTCACGTATTTTGTTCAAAATAAAGTGTGTTAATATGTGGACAGCACTGCCTTCCTACCAAATGATTGTTTACCCACATAACTCTAAATATTCTCTACTCTAAATTCTTCTACTCTCAATATTATCCATAATCCGTAAAATTCATAACACTGAATTAAAACCGCATAGCTGAAGTTAAAAATAACCAAATGTTTAGAGGTGTCCTCATACAGCTCATTAAGGGGACACTATTTTTCGCTCAGGAAGACAAAAGCCTCCATTAACCCAGAGTGAGTCATTTTCTGCTAATTATGCACGCCCTACAGCTCCACCTATGGAAGCAGATCTTTACACAGTGTGACTAATTGAACAACTCGAGCCAGCCTTTCCTAATCTTTCCTAACGCTTTACTGCACTGAAAGATTAGGATATTTCTTGCGTTTACTTTAACTATCTACTGTTAACTCCTTCACATGTTTATCACAATGCAAATGAAGACATAAATAAAGCTCAAATTTACATGAAGTAATTCTGTTTGACAGGATTTATCAAATAAAAGGTTCAGCAAGTAATACTGCAATGAGGTAAAATTTGTATTTTAATCATTTGTAGTCTGGTGGTATATGGTATCATGCAGTATTGCCCAAAATCATTTTTTTCAACCAATAATTCCATGCTACAATCGAATTTTCAAGCTTTGGTTCCATTATACTGAACATATCCCTTTCTTCAACACATAACACATGTATTTAATTTCCACCACTTCTGTGGATCAGTAGCCTATGCAATCTCAAAAATAATAATAATAATAAAATAAAAAAAAAAACACCTTTCCTTGTCACTGCATCGCTTCCATCTAGAGTACATTGTTTGTACCTATAATACATATTATACATGGTACAGAGAAATGCTGTGTAGCTACAAATGATTAAAAATTATATCATTGCACCTTAGGAACCATTGTCCCATGCTTGATGGGTGTTTAGTGTGATCATTTAAAGGGGCCGTTCATGTATCTTTGCATGTAAAGTATGTATCATCATAAAGCACCTTTTAAGAATTTTAACTGTAGTGTGACAAGAATGCATAATAATTTGAGCTAGCTTTCAGTAATGGACAGCATCATGAGTTAAATCAGATGTGTGAGCAGAGAAATCTTCAAATTGAACCACTAGACCTTTTGTTGCAGCACCCACTTGACAGTGCTCCAAACCAAGAAACCTCCAGCTTAAAAAAAAAAAAAAAATTAGCTGAAACTATCATAATTTCAAGCCAGTTTAGGATCAAGTGTAGGACCTTAATGAGCTGTATTTAGGTTATGTTTATTATTCACTATGTAGTGCACTAGGTAGGGTGTTTGAAATGTACTCTATATACAGATTTCCAGATGAAAGATGAATATTAAAAGTAGAACAGATAAGGGTGCCACCAAAGAGACAAGAAAAGGTCTGGTTTAGCAGCATATTTTCTAAGCGTGTATGAGATATATGAGTCCTTATGGACTTTTCAATTTGAAGGGTATAGGAAGAAGGGTGCCATTTCAGACTTATTGTTCGATTTGGAATGTACATACACTTTTAGGTAAGTTGTAGATTTACAGAAAGAGGGTTGAGCATTGCTCCAAAAAGCACATCCTTCTCCTACTACTGTACTTAATGTCAAAATAAAGTCAAAACTAACTTGGGAGTTTTTTTCTGGTTGTTGTTGTTTTATCACTAGCAGCCAAAATGTTCACGTTGTTATACAGGTTATGTGTGTAATGATCCAATGATTTAGATCCAGTAGGACAGCAAAGTGATTTTCCCACAGCTCTAATGCTTTTAAAATAGTCCTTTCATCATCCTCATTCAAAAATTTACAGTAGGCCTGCAACAGATTGTGATCAAATACTGAGGCTGTTAAATCAAACTGAAATGTATCATATCGAAGCAGATTCAGCATCATCGTCAAATATCAAATTATTTCCTTATGTTATTATTATTTATGATATTATTTACTTTTTTAAATTTATTTATTAGTATTTATTTATTATTACTTAAGATATTATTATAAAATCATATTGTATCATCTGGAAGCCTGAGGTTTCTCATCCATAACCATACTCAGTATCTGATATATTGCACTAAGTAGAGAGTTTTACTCCAGAAATCAGAGGTTTGAACATCTGCCGAACTTCTGACATCCCACGATAAAAAATGCTGTAGTTTACATGTAGGTTGTATAGAGAATGCAGACTTACGCACTTTTAATTAACCCTTTTTGTGCAATGTCTGTACTTATGGACAGTCAATTTAATGCTGTTTTTTTACAGAGCAATATAAAACATAAATCACCTCCAAATCATTTGACACCATCACTGTAATTTAACATAATTCATTATTCAGAGTTTTGTTTATATCTAGACTCGTAGTCACCGCAACATGTCCGACCTTTCAACAAACTTACAACACAAAATCCAAAATTAAGTGGATATGTGTGCATATACACATACATTTATATTTCAAATATATTATATGTTTTTGTTGTTTTTAATCACACAAATCAGCTTCATCACGCAACAGTTGTGAATTGTGTAAATTTCGTACATCTATTACATTGTTTAACAATGATATTTTCATCTGTCATTATCAGCATCCTCAACATGATATATTTTAGACTTGAATGGTAATATTTTTTGTTAGAAACATGGCATATTTTTCAAATTTCATACATAAAGTTATATCTTTTGTTTCTCATGGAATTTCACATGGACATGGACAGTCCATTGACTTTTTTTCCAAAAAGTTATATTCATTTAAAAACATATGCAATTTTAAGTAACAAAAAAGAATGTGGATATGTTTTTTTTAAATAATTAATGCACAAAATGGTTAATAATAGGTGATGTCCAAAATAATAGGCTACACCACCATATACATAGTTTAAGGTAAAATGTTTGTTATAAATCACAAACAGCCAAAATTGCACATTGGTGTGCAGGTAATAAGCTTTAAACATACTCCCCCATCCTCTCTCTCTCTCTCTCTCTCTCTCTCTCTCTCTCTCTCCTTTCTGTCCATTTGTCGTTGAGAGATGTTTAAACTCTCCCTCTTTCCTTCCTTCCTTCCCTCCCTCCTCCCATCTTCCTCCTTCCTTCTTACGGGAGTGTCAATCAGAGCGGCGGCGTCTCTTTCATCTCTATCTTCACAGTCAATGCGGGAGCTGCAAAGAGGGGGGGGGGGGTAAAGGGGAGGAGAGCCGTTGCTACGTTACAAACACGTACACACGCACGCAGACGCACGCGCGCTCCTCACACACACACACACACACACACAGACACAGAGCTGCATATCGCGCGGACCGGAGCCGGCTGCTTCACTTCGGAAGTGTGCTGTCTGCGCGCGTGCGGCGCTTCCACAACCCTGAGTTTGTGGGCGATTTTTATTTTGTTGTTGCTGTTGTTTACCGAAAGTGTAAAAAACGTATATAACTATAAGAAAGCTGAGTTATAAGGTCTTCTAGGATGTTTCTGAAAGTTTAACGTGTAGTAAAACAACAACAACAACAACTTGGCGTGGTTGTGTGACTGGAGTGAGCGCGTGCTTTCGGCTGGCTAGCTGTACTAAGACTTGTTTTTGTTTTTATTTTTTCTCTCAAGAGGACAATTTCAGAGAAGGAAATATACGAGCTACGGAGTCGCCAGGGGGTTCATTCAGAAAGATTTTTTGTTTGTTTGTTTTTGTTTAGACCCGAGCTGAACACTACAGGGCTTTTTGTTTTTTTGTTTCGCTTTGGATTTCCAATTCTAGCCTAGAAATAGGTTATTGTTGCTGCGCGTGCAGGTTGTAGAGACAGGTTCATTTGTTCTGAAAAGGATTTGAGTTGAAAAGTTCTCAGGAAACCGAGAGCTAGAGCGAGAGAGAGGTGTGTGTGTGAAACATGCCGCAGCTGGCGGGCGGAGGAGGCGGCGGAGACCCGGAGCTCTGCGCCACGGATGAGATGATCCCGTTCAAGGACGAGGGAGACCCGCAGAAAGAGCAGAGCTTCGCCGAGATCACCAACTCCGAGGAGGAGGGAGACCTGGCCGAGCTCAAATCCTCTCTGGTCAACGAGAGTGAAACGAGTCCGAGCAGCAACAGCCACGACGTGAGTCCTCAGATTTACAAACTGAAGCCTCAAATCTCTAATGATGTGGGAAAACGTGGCTCTGAGATTCACCTAGTGCTTTCTTCTTACACTCGGCTCGTTTGTTTTTAAAGCACGAAAGCAGAATTGTCTTTTTATTCCCTATCAACAGCTGTATGCTATTTAGTAACAAATCCTAACGGAGAAACATTTGTTTAGACATAGTATACTTTATCATTTTAACATTTTTCTCTCTTGCTGTTCAAAAGCACCAGCTGTTTTGTTTTGTTCTTTTCTTCTTTACACCTGGAGTCAATTTGCTACTGAGTTTCAGTTCATTCAGAATGTGAACGCAAGCTTCGATGCCTAACTGAGTTCAAATCATAGAAATTAGAACAACAAAAGCGCACCTTTTTCTACGCCTACTATTTTCTGGATACGAAAAATAAAGGTGCATTTATTTACAAATGGAGATACGGATCAATATTTTATTCTGTAAAAATTATAAATGGAAAAAAAAAATTAATAATAATAATTCTGTGGTGTAAATGGACGACTTTGATGTTGACGATTTGTATATTTTAAACCGTTTATTTGAATCGATTATGCTGTTTCTTTGACACACTTACAAAACATTTCTGAAGATCTGGAGAAGATTTAACTCCTCATTATTTCCTCTTCTTTGGTCAATTTATTATATTTCGTTTACGTTTCTCTTCTTTGCCCCTCATTAACCGTTTTAAAATGGAGCTTTAAAAAAAATGGACATTTTCTTACCTACTTGCCTGCTTTTTAAATTTTTTTTTCGGTAGTAAAATTTCCTTGAATCTTTAGCAAGGATGCGTGGATGCAAATGATCTGGCTTTGTTGCATCCTGTCTTAGTCCTTCTACCCTTTCTGAAGAAAATGAGGTATTTCTAAACAAATACTAGGCTACTAATCGTAATTGTTAATATATAGAAAAACATGTCTACAGAATTATTTATGCATTTCGAGATCTCTTGGACTGTTTTATGACAGACTATAAAGCGTTTTACGCAATGTGGATGGAGCGTGCCATGTTGCAGGATGTGCTTTATTAGCCGATGTTAATGAAAAGCTTCCCTCCTGACATGCACAACATTCAGGGTTAGGAAGTGTCATGAGGAAGAATCAAACACAAGGCTAAATGTTAATTAGAAATTCATTGCAGTTCTTTGACTCTAAGCTCCATTCCACCTCTCGATCACTGCTTTCAAGGTTGCAGAAAGTGTGTATTTGTGTACAGGTTTCTCTTCTCACAAAAACTATGAAAGACAGATTTGGACTGTTTATTGCCAAAAGATAATTACTGTGTATTAAATATTCATCATAGTAATCTCCTTAAGGAAACCTGTTGAAAAGAAACAATCGGTAAAACCTGCAGGAGATGAAAAGCTTTGTTTCTTTCCCTCTTTTTCTATCACTTTTCATGCTTTTTGTGGTAATACATGCACCATGAATATGATCAATTTTTCTACTGTCTTTATTTCACTGTTTTTTGTTTGTTTGTTTTGTTTTTTTTACCCCGACAGGCAGCTAGACAGTCCCAAATAACCCCAGACGCCTATCATGAAAAACACAGAGAGCATCCGGACGATGGTAAGTGATGCTTGATTTATTTATTTTTTTTTAAATCTGTTTTTCACTTGACACACAACTTGTACAGTTAGAAAATTTATGTTGTGCAAAAGCAGAAATTCTTCCTTGTATTAAATAGTCATTTTGTTTGTGCAAATTTCAATTTTAAGTGAATGTCTAGGATTGCTAATCCGCCTCAATATTGTGCAGTGAAAAACTATAAATTTACATATTTATAATTTCACAAAGCACTAAAAATCACTGGACGTCAGACGTTAATACGTTTACGGACCCCACGTGGAACCACTTTTATTTCTTTTTTTATTATACCTTTAATTCCGTTTTGCTTTCGACAAGCTGTTCAATAAGACGAGCAGCAGATTTAGTGCTGACGGCGCTCGGCACGTGCCAGTGTGGTGGTCTAGAGGACTCCCACTGACACTCTGGCCTCCACACACACCCCATACACACTCCAGCGCTACCATCAGGGACGTGTTGCTGCGGAGTTCATTTGATCTTCACTGATTGCTCGTCAATCTAACGCCCGAGTGTCGGACTTCACAATGGTGGGGCTTGTAGCCCTTTTTGTTCTCGGGTCATTGTGAATAGTAGCCGACCCCCCCTCTTTAAAGCGAGAACACGCACACCACCACCCCCGAATCGGTCTCGCTCACACCCCCACCTTCCCTGCACAGGAGGCTGTCTTTCTGTCTGTTCTTCCTTTAGAAGCAACCCCCTGTTTAAACACTTTCTGTCTCTCTTTCACACCGGCACAAATGCACGAGCACTTTGAGGACCTTCGTAAACAGTCGGGGGTCGTCTGTGTTTTGATACTTCGCGTGTATGTCTGGGTGTGTGTGAGATATTGTGTGTTAATTGTTGCTAATTGGCACAGAGAGCCTCTATTGTCCTCCTAAAAAACAGGGCTGTCCTCTGGAGCAGATGAAGGGAAGGACGTTTAATAAAATTTTAAGAGTGACATCTTGTATAGTTGTGTGAATTTCAGAATATTTGAAACAACAATAAATTAAGCAACATGTCATAGATTTAATTCTAAATTTGCTTCTTTGTTAGAGTTGTTCCAGGCACCGATATGAAAGTGTTGTTATTTTTATGTGATGCTTTATCTTTTATTTTCTAACACAACATTCATAAGAATTTTATTGTAGATTTTTATTGACAAAGTTGTTGAATTTCGAATCTATTCATTTTGCTGTACATTAAATTCATCATAGTTTCCTGTGTACTTACCATCTTTTATTCCCTTTTGCTTGCTGAAAATTATTTTAGAAAATGTATTTTAAATTTACTATTTAAAAAAAAATATATTTTATTGCATGTTCGCAAAGAACATGACTCAATGTCATATTAAGAATATCTTCAGGAATCATAAAAGGGTTCCTGTTTTTCCTCTAATCTTTTATTGGGGATTTTGGTGTGTATCTGAGAGCCATTGAACCCTGTTTTAAAATGCATTGAAACCACTTTGTGTACTGGATTTTTCTTTCCTTGCTGAAGGTCTCCTATTTGAATAAGCAAAATAACCACCTTGTCCTGTTTCCAGGAAAGCTCCAAGATCTGTACAGTAAAGGGCATGCCTACTCTGGTTACCCAAGTTACATCATGATGACCAACATGAACAACGAACACTACATGAACAACGGCTCGCTCTCGCCTCCCATGCCCAGAACGGTGGGTCCTGCCTACTCTTTCTCTTTTGCTGTAAGACAAATTGGAACTAGTTGCTGCTAGCATCCCCGAATTAATCATTTTGACTATGATGTTAATGATTGATATTTATTGTGATGAGCTTAATGCTGAGTTGGCGGTTTGCCTCATGTTGTGACTGAGGACATGGCAACCACGTGATGATGTTTATAAGAGACGCATCACACCACTCTGGCTTCTCGTGTGCTCCATAATATTCCCGAATGTTTGTGGCGTTGTCTAAAAATTGGTACTCAACGAACGCATCCACTTTACAGATATGCGAACCCTAAGTATAGCTTGATGCTGTACATTATCTGTACATAGACTTTCTTTCTTTGGTGCTACTCACTCGTCGTCTGCTCAGTCTCGCTGCACTGATTTTCAGTGCCTGTGAAAAAGATGTAGGACATGCAAGCAGCTGTCCACTCTAATCCTGTTTGGAGGTTTTTATATGGAGAAGAGTCTGGCAGTGGGTCCATGCCGGGGACAAGCACCCGCCGCAGGCTAACGTACGAGCTCATCTCTGGCATTGTTCACACAGCTCCAGCCTGCGTGTGCTGATACTGAGCGAATGCAGCGACGCTCTTGGGTGTTGAGAGGTAAAGTCAGCGTAGAAGTTCTGCTGTGATGGAACACTGTTTTGAGAGGGCACCTGTACATCAGATAAATGTGATGTAGGACGCATGGAGTTCACACTGCTCGCTGTGTCTGGTGTCGCATGATTAGTGCTGTATATGGGATGTCTAATTTTTTATTTCTTTTATAGTCTTACCATTTAAACCAGTTCACTGACATTCATGCGCAGCACCGCTGTAAAAAAATTTTTTCCGAACGATTAGCCAACATGTCAGACACGCATCTCTGTATCCCAGAAGCTGAGCGACGCAAACGACCGTGTGCGTTTTCCTCCTTCTCTCACATTCTCCTTCGGCTCAACTACGTCGTCGCAGTATCTCAAGCCTGGGATCGGTTTTCTCCAAGATCAAAGGCGCTAGCCACCCCTCCTCCTCCCCTCTTCTTTCATTCCCCGAAGTTTGGCTAGATTTCCATTGGCCATGACATTCCAGTCCCTGACACACACCCAGTCAAGGGTCGGCGGCTTTTCCGCCGCTCAGCAGATTTGCTTCGCTGCTACCTGACTGTGGGAAGGTACGAGGCTGTGAGTTTGGTGAGGAAGAAAGCAGCGGTGAGATTTAAACGCTCCCTCAGGCTGGCGTCACTGACCCGTGCTGCTATTAGCTTACCAGTGGCGGTGACCCATGGAGTCTGCGCATGTTACTCTGATGTAGAGCTTCTCTGATATCCTGAATACTGGAAATGATCTCTGAGATCTACCTACAGGTCATTAGTGAATATTTCCATCACTGTGTATATCAGACTTTAAGCTATAGCATTGTTTTTTAGCCTTTTATCACTTGATTACTGTTCCAGGTCCTCATAAATGGGGGGAGTTCATTAAGTGTGGTCTCCAGAAAGGAAGGGATGAGGAGAAAGAGGAGAAGAGCGTACAAGAGAGAAGGGTGGTGAGAGGTTGGGTTTTGTTTGGCAGCATGCTGAGTTCCTGTTCCTTTCGTGGCGTGTTTGGGAGCGATCAGCAGGAGGTCGCGTGAGGTTTTAGTGTTCCGTTTTGGGTTATTTAAAGTGACTGCATGTGCATCGGTTCATGTTACTTCATAAGTCGCTCGCCGAAAGGCGGCGGTGGAAGAATACGAAGGCAGAGGCAAGAAATCTGGCGCTTCATTTCATCATTTTCATGCCTAGGAGGGCCTGTTCAGAGAAGAACTCACAAGTCTGGGCTGTAATCCATCAATTAGCGTACACCTTACTACGGGAACGCTGCCAGAAATTGCATCTCGGATTTAATAGTGACGGTTTTACGTTAAGATAGCAACATTTCGGAAACCTTGCCGTTATGAAAACTGTTAATGGCTGTTGATGGGAGCTAAGGGAAATCGGCAATTCGACAGCAATACAAAAAGGAATGCGGGTGAATCATTAAACCGGGTTTACACCTTAAAGGACGTTGGTAATAAGATGTATGTGGATGTACATTTTACAGAATTGTAGGGAAGTGCTTGGTAATTTAGGAAAGTATAGTTTTTTCCAGTATGAATTGGCACCTCGTGCAAAATAACACACTGTGGTTGGTCTGTCGAGGGTTGGGTTTTCTGTACCTACTTCCTGCCAACCCAAGCTCGGTGGATAAATTCTTTAAACTTTCCTGTAATTGCTAATTTGCTGTTTGAATGCAAGATTGTGTAGGATGATGATGGTAGTGCAGAGGTCAAGCGCGTCCCTCCCACCTCCTCTCCATCAGGACTGAGAGCTGGCGACGGATCACACGCACTCGCACACTCTCGCCTTTGATGTGGGACATGACGGATTTCTTCCTCAGGGTGGACGCGCCGTGGAATGACAGCCTCCCCTAACCCTGGCTTACCTAACGAGATTTAACACTACCGTTAACCGTGCTTCCTTTCTTCACAGGCTCTGCGGTGTCAATGTCAGCAAACCACATTTCCCAGCATGCCATGCTTCCTGAGTATGGGTTGGTCTCACTAATGCCTTTTCATTAGGGTTGCCAACCCTCAAGGACTGGCCTTGAGACTCAAGGAGTTGGCTGTGGCCTTGTGGAATTATTAAAAAAAAAATATCAGTCATTTAGGGTTGCTGGGAATAAAATGCATGAATAACAGTTACTACTGTAAATAGAAAAAGAACCTTTACACCCTTACTGGAGTGCCAGATTAACAGCTATGTGCAGAATGAATTTAGATGGAGTAGGCAACCCTATTTATCAATGCTTTTTTGGTAGCTCATGCATTGTGCTGTCCTGCAGCTGATTTGGCTTAATGCTTCAGCAGATGGCATGGTCGTCTAACTGATCTAATTCTTTTTAACGTTAAACAGTTACTGTTGTGTTTTATCTCTTCTCGTAAAGATGGCATTTTACATGGCATGACTTTACCTTCTGTATCTCAGCATGGTCTGCCATGCAAACGACGTCTTTATAATAGTTAATGCAACGCAAGAAATAAAGCATTTCGGAAATTGCCATTCACAACGTTAGCACTTAGACTTTTCCAATAATAGCATGTTCGATAGTTCGACGTTCCTCTTGTACAACAGCAATTTGTCAAGTTTTAATTTGCTACTGAATAAAACGTCATGCTTTTGAACCATTTATAGTTGCCTTAAATGATGTAGAACCTGCAGAAGACAAATTAGTTCCTGTTATCACTTAGATAAACATACAAAATCGTTCCCTCGCCAGCCTCTCATTTTTCACTCATATCTCAAGACAAAAAAAAACAAACAAAAGAAGCACAGCTTGTCATCTTTCTAAGAAACTGGAAAGGCCAAAGTTCCCTGTCCTGAAGACTTTCTCATGGAGGAAACTTGTTACAAAGCACTGATACTGGAGACTTCTTCCATAAATGTTAAACAAACATCATATAAACCAGGGTTGTTGTTTTTTTAAGTTATTTATTTTTAGAACAGTTTATTAGATTGTGCCTTAGATTATGTAGCGCATCCACCATACAAGTCCCTGTGAATGAGTCAGGATAGAAATGATAACGTATTAGAACGAGGCCATTAAAATCAACCGGAGATTTGAATCGCAGCTGCCACCACTGTCAGCGCTGCTTTACAGGAAATGAATCCACACCTTGCGACCCAACAGATTTCAGAATTCTGTGCTGCACATCCTATTCGTACATGACGTGCACGTAGACTGTAAACATACTGAAGCATTTTACAGCACCGAGTTGCTCATTTCAATTCTGTCTTACTTTACAGTAGCAATAAAGCCTCCACACATGCAGTGAGTCAGTGAGGAGGGTCACAGAGACGGCCATGTCATCTGCAGAGCAGGTCTGAACACACAGACCTCACAGTGTGCGTGTGTGTGTGTGTGTGGCAGCCCGCAGGCCTTTGAAGTGCTGATGCACATTCAGGATTCATAAACAAAGCCATCGATACTCCATCTCCATCCAGCACTAAACACTACTCTATTGAATCCATGTGGCTGAGGGCTTTTTATTTTTGAGAAAGGAAGAGAATGGGGGGTGAGAAAATAAAGTATGTTTTTCTCATTCGCTCTCCTTTTTTTTTTTTTTTTTTTTTATATTTAAACTGAAGCAGTTTGAAATAGTTTTGGTAAAGATGCTCACTTGAGTGTCTGAGAGTTGTAATTTGTATATGGGTAGTCTGGCAGTGTTAACAGGAAAACATTCACTGGAACGAGCAGCAAATCCCATTTAACTGCCTCCAAGTTTTCCTAATCAGCGATGTAGTAATGTGACACTGGCCTAATTGCCTGACGTATTTAACGGCGGGGAGGCTGTCGGTATTGAGCGATAATTAAAGCCTTGGTATTTAATTGGAAATGGAAAATGTGGGAATGCTAAATCCTTTCCACTGGACACTGGACTGTGGTTTTTTTTTTCAAATTATTTATTTATTTATTTTTAGGGATATTTTCTGTTATGGTATCACAATTTTCAGCAGGGCTGACCAATATGCTATAAATCTGATATCATTGTAAATGACATTGTCCTCTTTTGTGGAGTCTCGTAGTCTCAGTATCAGCACTTTTAAACCACTGTATCTGTACAACTTTGTTAATATTTATCGTAACAAGTATCCTTGCTAAACAAGTTATTTTTGCAGACGGTGCATTTTAGAAATTTCGAAATGATAATTTCTGTATATTTTAATCTTGTACTGCTTCTATTCAGGCACTTTAGCGAGCCTAAATATTGTGATGCATATTGTGTATAATTTATCAAAATGTATCATTCTGGTGTCAACATAGATTAGCAGTAACTGGCATGCTAGCAAACTGCTGTCTGCCTCTCTCTCTCACACACACACACACACACACACACACACACACACACACACACACCTTCTCTCTCACCTCCAAGGTTTCCAGATTTTTCACTCCTCAGGACTTGAGTTTGAGCCTGAAAGTCGTGAAGTCGCTCTGTGTTTTGTTCTACATACTGCTTGCATTCGCACGATGTCTTGTTATGACTTGGCGGCTACGTGTGACCTGGGGTAAACGCCCGGCGAGGCGTCTCCTCAGCCCCATGCTGTTTCCACTCATTTGTCAGGCAGGCTCGAGTGTTTGTGCTGCGTGTTTTCTTTTGTCTGCCCCGTTCTGATTGCTGTTTCCTCAGATGACCGAGAATCCTGTTCTGTTCAGGCTGAACATTTGTCTAGTGCAAAGTGACATCCACTTTGACGTTAATCCCATGTTCTGGGCGGTGATCGGTAAATTGGGACAGATTCAGCTTGTTTCTGGTGATTTTGTATATTGTAGAATGACAGAAACGAGAATGCTTGACATGCATGATGTCGGATGCAGCAGTGATAAAGGAGATGCTTGAGCTGTGGACTTGTATGTTGACAGATATGGGACTCTGTGTGTGTGTGTGTGTGTGTGTGTGCGCGCGCTTTAAATCCCAGTTCTCCTCTGAACTTCAGATGCTGGAATAAGCAGCCCCGCGTCCCCTCAGTGGCACAGATGATCAATGGTGACTGCAGCACAAAGTTGCAGTTCTTTCTTTTTTAACTTCTCTCTCTTTCAGAAGCTCATTATTTCTTTGCCCGTCTCTGTGGGTGTGCGAGAGTTAAAGAGGCTCGCGTGCTCCGAGGAGCCGACAGCACTGAAGTATTCATGCTCTGTGTTGGAAGAGTTCGATTCTGGCCTCGGCTGAATTGCAGTACAAAGGGACGGCTGCCACCAGGCTTTATTAGCCTGCCGCTTTAATGGATGTATGGATACAGCTGCGGGGGGGGGGGGGGGGGGGGGGGGGGGGGGGGGGGGGGGGGGGGGGGGGGGGGGGGGGGGGGGGGGGGGGGGG
>JAQQZU010000025.1:481066-500632 GCA_030068025.1 Parauchenoglanis punctatus
TACAGCTGCCGCCCCCCCCCCCCCCCCCCCCCTTCTTGCTCTCTCACTTTTTTCTGACTCTACTAGCACATTCAAGTCTCCCCCCCCCTTCTCTCCCTCTCTTGCTCTCTCTTGTGGTTTGCTATCAGTTCATTTTTGTGTGGTCTCCATCAGGAAGAAAAAAAAGAGCGGGGGGAAAAAAACGGCCTGTTCTTTGAATGTGAAAAGAGCCTGTCTTTAATTTTTGGGAAACTCATAAAAGTTTGTCGCTCCTTTCATATTGGCCACAGAATTGAAAACAAATGCTCCCCTTTCCCCCCTGCTCCCTTTGAACTGCCCAATTATGGAGTTGTGAAAATAAAAATCACTCTGTCGATCTCTCTCCCTCCCTCACTCACACTAGCGCATGCTTCTTGCATTCTCTTTATTCCGCACGGGTTTTCTTTTTTGCGTTTGGCTTTCTTTCATTTTTTTTTGTCTATCAACCCCCCCACCCCCTCCCTCACTGTCTCACTCTTGTTTTGAAGAAGTAGAGGGGGGGTCACTGATGTCAAAGTCAAAACCAAGAGCATTAAGAAAACCGGCGGAATGCAATCCAGCTGCAATCCGACATGACTCTGGAAAATGGGGCTGAGGAGCAGAGAGGCTCACTGTATTCCCAGAGTGCCGCACTGCTCGCGGCCTTGCCTTTGATCTCTTCAAAGCCTCCTGCCTCCGACTAGATGGAGAGTCTTGGCTGCTGTTCGTGAGCGAAAGAGAGAAAGAAGGGGTGGGGGGGAATTAGAAAAGGGGGAGGGGGAGAGAAGAGAGTTGTGTGTGTTGGAAGGAGGATGAAGATGAGGGAAGAGAAAATGAGAGCAGGAGCAAGACTGTCTTTTTTTTTTTTTGTTTTTTTTTTTTTTTTTTTTTTTTTTTTTTTTCTTCCCTTCCAGGATGAAATCCATCAGCGCAATTACGCGTGGCCTCTGATTAGTGTCTTGGTTACATGAGCGCCCGTGTCTCTCACCTCACTGAGGCTGACATTCACGACACGCTCGTTCCCTCACGAACGCCACGAGAGGTTCGGGACAGAGGCATCCTCTACCGTTGTTCAGCAGAGCAGAAAACGGCTGCACGATGGCCTGATTATACATGCAGATGTCCCCATATTTATCCCCGGTGATGTTTTGAGCTCCTGAGGCTCATCCAGTCCCCCGTTGTCCACATATTTCCCTGGCATCTCCTTCCAGTGACCCCTGTCTGACCCCAGGGTGCAATCCAAAGCATCTCTGAATGGATTGAGCGTTTGATAAAGACACATGAACGAAACGCACTTCCACACACCTGATTACAGGTGAAAATCCTGACGCAGCATTCAGCCAGAACGAGACCGAGCACAATTCCCAGGAAATCATCTAGAGGAAGAGTGCGAACAGAAAATTACCAGGAAAAGAGTTCTTGGCGATTTATTTATCCGTTGACGTGCTGACACTTTTAGAGGCAGAAGATTTGAAATGTTATTACAGTGACTTGACCACAGACGAGAATGCTCTGGATGCATCATGTTTACACAAATCAGGAGACTTTAACAATACAACAAAAGTAATAAGAAATTCAGCTGATTCGATAAACTCGGGTGTTTAAACTGTGTTTAGCAGCATGCATGCATCCACATTTGCCCCAATAGCCCTGTTATACAGGATGTAATGGAGGGGGCGAGCGATACGACAGAAATGAGTCACGATGCACAAAGGCGTTTCTATGGTACATGACGTGTATGACGATATGTAGCTTTGCTCACAAACTGCCAGTAGTGTTGATTTTCTTTTTTTTTTTTCTTTTTTTTTTTTTAAATATGATTTTATATGTATGCAAAATAATTTTTTTCTTCTTTTGTGGGTTTTGCTTTTGTATAAATATACTTTTTAAATGCAAAATAAAAAAAACTAATTTAGCACGGAAGAAAAAAAATTACAGATCTGTAATTCAACAAATTAAATTAATTAATAATTAATTAAGAAAAAATGTATCAATATTAAAAAGACTAAGTACTAAAAGTCAAATCAGTTTGTAACAATAAAAGCAAAAAGATCTCATAATATCCATAATATCTCAGAAAACGAATTGTGACTTAATTTATTACAGTATTGATATTGTATCGTCATATAACAAACCCCACATACAACAAATTTTTGTAATTGCTGGACGTTTAAAGCCAAACATGACCTACAAAGATACAACAACATTTCCAGCCACCTCAAACTGTTGCTATCTGCACTTTAGATAATAACCAGTCTCTTCGTGTAGACGAGTTGTTGTTGTTGTTGTTGTTATTATTATTAAGGCTCATCAAGCAAATGGACGTCGTTGCTTTTTGATGTTATCTTTCATCTCTGAATCTCCATTCTAGCTTTATTGAACTTCCCTTATTCGCTAATTGATTTGGAGTTGCATAAATTGAGTCTGGCCCATAAGCTCTCGAGTGTTTGGTCACAAGGTCACTAAGCGCTTAAGTGCTCTTTTGAGGTGCTTAGTGGTTTTACGATATGAGACAGATGAGCTTGAGATAGACTGTCTGTATTAGAGCGGGGCAATATGATGAAATGATATACATTTCAGTATTGTCCTAAATGACAGCAATACAGTTTTCTTATATTACTGGTGTACTAAACAACAATGTGACAACCATGTTCTCTGTGTTTAATGAAACAGTTGATTTGATGTTATTTACACCATTAATAGCATTTCTATTTTTGTAGGCACCGAATGAGCTGCGTGTTACTTACAACATTACTGTTTTGCTCTTAGTTTTCAAACCTATCTATTGTGCATCACAGAAATGACTTCAATTATCACGATCTAATATTTTTGTAAAGATGTGCCAATCAATCTGCCGGTTTTCAGCTTTCTGATCTGAAAAATCCATGAAGGACAGGAAGTCCACAATTCGCAATACCTGTAAAACCAAAGTAAGCCGTGGAGGAGCAAACCCGCAACCATTCGGAACATTAAACGTAATCGGACACTGAACCTCAACCGGACGAAAATGCCCAGTTTCAAGAAGCTGGCAAAGGCAAAGCGGTTAAAGCTAAAGCGGGAGAAATGAAGGAAATTAAAAGAAAGGAAATCAGAAGTGGCAGATCATACTGTTAAAAAAAAAATCGGAAATTGGAATCGACCAAGTAAATTTCACCTGGTGCACCTCTAAATTTTTGACATGTTCACGCTCAGCTCTACTCGGAATCATCCTGGCTTTTAGCTAATGGAGGTATGTTCATAGACCCAGAATTTCTCTCTCTCGCGCACTTTGGCGCTCACTCTTGTACTATCACTGTCCCTTTCATTTGCTATTATTTTTCTATTTCACTTTGTCTCTTCCTCACTGACTTTCTTTTTGTTCTTCTGCCTCTTGTTACTATACGGTTGTTTGGCCTCTCCTCTCTCTGCTGATGCCGGAGTCTGGGAGTTGGTGGTTCTTTGTTTATCTTCGTCTGTCCTTGGATGCAGGATGATGAAATGCTCAAAAGTTTTCAGCAAGAGTGCATGTGCATGCGCGCGTGCGTCTGATCGGGGTACTTTAGTGACGCTCAGCTCCTTGATCCCTCGTTATAGCAGAATTTCTGCATTGACTGACGTAGATGCAGTGCAGAAATGATTTGTTGATCTCATGTACGAGCAGTGTGGAGGATTATGCTGAACACAGACTTTCTGATATGCAAACACTTGAACAGAAGTTAAGATTTATATATAATTAGTAAGGTAGGTTTATATTGCAGATATTTGTTGTTCATAAGTCATTAGTGTGATGCTTTTCATCCTAGAGGGCGAGTGGCATTTTAGCACACGCACACTGTATAATACTGACCTGGCCTGAGAAGTTGAGAAAAATCTGCAATGCACGTGGTGTGAAGTGAGGGTATTGATATTATTATTATTATTATTATTATTATGGTTGTGTTAAAGTCCAATAAAAACACCTCAGTCTCTTACTAAAGTCTCCACCTGCGCTGACTGTTGCATGATATTAGACTAGGAGTGGTTATATGCCAGAAAAAAAAACACAGTATCATGATACTAGAAGACATTTTAATGACGCATCATAAAAATCTAGCTACCAAACTTAAGTTTTGTGATGTTTGAAACCATGGAATAATAAAATATTACTCTACAATTACTTACTATTTGCTCATCTGTTGGACAGAAAACATTTTTCTTCTTTTATGTCTTTTCCACCTGCTTTGCTTTTAGTTCTCTACAGTGGGAGCAAACATAACTTTTCTCTTTTTTCGATGGGAAATTGTGTGACTCTTATTGCTCGGCCCGTAAGGTTTTTTCTTTTTCCATCACCAACCAGCCCTCTGTCTTTATCTCCTTTTAAAATCGCATATTGGCAAAAGAAAACAAAGGCCTTGCGCGCGTCTTTCAGTCGTTGTGATTGGCCTCGTTCCACACAGGGCCGTGCTTCGTTTGCTTTGGCCCCTGACAAGGCGCTGAGCCGCTTCTTCAAAAGTATCGACTGGGGGAGGTGCTCGTCGACTCTCGAGAGCTTGTTGAAGTGCTCCGTCGTCATACAAGGGTGGGGAAAAGGCATTTGTTTAAAGTGTGTGTGTTTGTTTCACTGGATAATCCCAGCCTGAAAAGCAGTTGTGCTGGGGCTAACTAGCTAATCCTCCACAATGCGGCCTGTTAGTAGTGCAACACTGGCCTACCTACTAAAGTCGCCTCCAGAGGAGGGAGCAGGGGGAGTGAGAGTTTTTAGGACAATGTCCTTTTTTGCTTTTTTTTTTGTCCTTGTTGTGCACCACAATGACAGAAAAGCCATTTGATGAAGAATGTGTTGTCATTAAGTAAATCTGAGCTTTTTTTTTTTTGTACCAAGTACACATTACACACCTGGACATAAAGGTTTTGTGGTTGCAGGTTTGTGCGGGGGCTGATCGTGGGTGGAGACTGAAAGGGGGAGGGCTTTACTCAGGTGGCTCAAGGGCACAAGTTCAAATGGATGGAGCTTTTCAATGCCTTTCCTTTTTTTTTAATAAACAAGAGGCCTTGTTACGAAGCTTCATCATGTCTTTTGATGATCTGAGTGGCATTGCAGACAAGTGATTTGTATTTTTTTTTTTTTTTGCCCTTGGTGCTTTAATTTGTTTATTATCCTATGTCTCACACTGGCCCCCTTTCACACATGCACTTTTGGAATTTAATGGCAATTAATCAGGAAGGGATTAAGTGTGAACACAAGTCTAAAACCTGTTCAGACACTTTAGTGTTTGGGAAATGATCAGGAAGTATGTGAGCAGAAGCAATACGTTGCTGGAGAGGATGACCTCTTCCTCCATCTATGAAGGAGCTGCTGATGAACTGTGCCACTGATACGAATGTTTACAGGATGCGTCATGAATGAGCCAATCGCCAGCAGACCCTGAGAACATGACATAAATAAAGAAGACTCAGGTGCTACACAAGCTGAAGTGTTTCAATCATTCATGTCGCACTCTGTTTAATAGGAGTTTTATGATAAAATCTTATATAGTTACAAACCTGGTTCTCTTTTAAAAAGGTGTAGCTATGAATTAATATATTACTTTTCCCATAGATTAATTTCATGGCCAGGAAATACTTAACCTGTGGCAACTGTATTTTATAACAAGTGAGACCAAGAAATTAATGAATTGGATTGACTGAAAGATCTTATTACACTTTACAGTATTGGAATGTCACTAGTGTTGCAACAGGGATATACCGCAGGTCCAAGTCATCATAAATACAGTATATTTTTAAAGTCAAGAGACTTCTTCACTCTCACTCCTGCTTTGAAGGATAATCTCACCCGGATACTTTGCACATAAGAAGTGCGGCTGTAATCCTAAAGACTGATCATCCCAGGACTATTATTCCCAATCTACTTTTACTGAAAATCCCTTCAACACCGTGTATTGTTTGACTTGATAGTATACAGTTGTAGAAGAGGAATGATGTATGAGCTATAATCTCACGATCAGGTGTGTAGTGGATGAGTTCCATTTTGAGTCTGGTTCCTCTTAAGGTTTTCTATTCATGTATTCTCAGGGAGTTTTTCCTTGCCACTGTCATTCCTAGTTTGTTCATTGAGGATCTAAAGCTACATTTGGATATCTGTAAAGCTGCTTTGGGACAGTATCAATTGTTACAAGTGCTATGCAAATAAAATTCATTCTCGCATGACGATTAATCGAAGTATTAAGTGTGACATTTCGCAGCATATTCAGTCGTGGGCTATAGTTACATAGCTATTTGTAGCCATGAGACTGAATTTGTGGCTTTGAAATATTATATAATGTCAGTAGGCTTATTTGTGGTCACGTCTTTTTTTTTTTTTTTTTTAAATATCATGTCAGCAAATCTGTATAAAATGCTGTTTTGATGATGCAAGTTTGAATAACTTGCAGCTTGAATGTTACAGGTTTAAGGTACGACAAAGACATCCTAGGATTTGAGTCTGAAAACATGATCAGTAAGCCAGTGGTGCCATGGTTTGTAAAAACTAGGTCACTAGCCTACAACGGAGATATTTGCATGTCCCCATCCTTTACTGTGCACATAGATGCGCATACCACAGTGTCACCATCACACGTCAAACATTAACCTGAAACCAGCGCTGTTGCTTGTCGAGACAGAGAATGAGAGGATCGAGCATGAGAGAAAGTGAAAGGCCGCCATACTGCTAGGGGTTTAAAGCCGTCTACAGGCTCCATTCTCCCCTCACTGCCGGTTTCCTCAAATCCAGACTGACAGGCATTCACATGCAGACTGCTGAGTACCTGTGTGACCGAGAGTGCAGCACTATCAACACACAGCAGGCAGGTCCCTCCCTCTTCCTCTGCGCCATCACCTCGGCGTGTGCCAAAAGGTGTTTAGCACCTCTCTCTGTCTCATGCCACTCAACCCACTCTCTGTCTCAATCACTGCCCATTTTACCCTTGTCTTATTCATTCAATAATTCTTATATTTGCTTATTACTGGATGGTTGTAATCGGCTAACTAGAGAAGCACATCTACAAGGAAACAGTTATTGCCCCAGAGTTAGGTTTTATTCGTATACACACACCCTCACTGGTAGCATGTTTAGCACTAAACCCCAGCTAAACGGATGAAATGCAATGTGTTATAGCTGCCGAGAATGATGGCTATAAATAGTTTGGATAGAAAGCTGGCACAAGAGGGAGTAACCACTTGTTCATTCATTTGTGCCTCATCGAGGTCACGGAGGCTGTAGAGCTCAGTAAAGACGATGGCTCTTGTTTCTCAGATCTGCTTGTGTGGCCCTTTTTAGACGAGTTGGTTCAAGCATGCTGGGTTTTTATTAATTAATTGCACGTGTGTGCACGTGTGTGCGCACCGTGCGTGTGCATTTGGTCGGTAGGAGCAGCCGGGCCTGCTGACTGGGTTGCTCCAGTGGAATGTTTGACCTTTCGGCAGTGCTTTGATGTGACCAGGCCCTGCTGTGCTAATGAGCCTCAGGCTGCAGGGGGGCCGAGAACTCGGCCAAACCCACTCAGAACCCCATACAACCAATCAGACGCTCGCCCAACCTTCATACACCAATAAACATCCACACGGCGTCCACAAGGCTTCTATTCAGCCACTGAAAAACCACAACAACCAAAGAGCCCCACGTGACGAAATGACTAAGCAGAGTTTTAAATAGATTAAAAACCAGCATCACTTTGCATTGTAGCGTAATTAGCTTTAGAGAGCACGGTGTTGCATGCCAGTCGCATAAAAAACGTTTGAACTGATGCCTTTGGTCAGGTAACAAGCTCTCTGCACAATATATCTGTTTGTTAGTCATTGTTGCAGTACTGACTTTTCAATACTGATATCACAGAAGTCTTCGAGACACAAACCATCCTGACCAATCACAGATGTTCCTGATAAGCTTTCAGTGGGTGGTTTTCATAAATTGTCCATTACCATGATAAAAAATGGCAATAAAATGGTGACCTTAATACAGGCTATGCTTTAACCGTGATGTCACTGATCGCACTGTGGCAGTATTATCCAAATGGGATAGTTTGGTCTGTATTGAAAATCGAGACGTGAATGAACATCCAGTCATATTCAGTGCAGTTAAACAGCTTTATAATAATACTGGTTTTGAATTAGATCCCTAATGAATGAGCCAAAGATGAGGAAAAACATCTTGAGATGGCATAAAGAACATCTGAAGTTGAATATTAGTCTCACCACAGACAAAAGACTAATTTTTAAGTCTTAAAATCGATCCCTGCAAAGTATTTCGGTTCACACTGAAACCTGCACAATGATGCGATGCGATAAAGTAATTATAGTTCATTTATCAGTGACTTTTTGGCAAGAGGAGGAACAGTAGCAGTGCTTGCTTTGATTTTGGCAGCAGGCCACTAAAACGTGTCTGAGTGCATTTCAGATTTATTGTTAACGTCTGTCAGTGCAGTAGCGCCTGCGCCGGTCATGTGACCTCATCCTGTGTCGGGTTGATGATGAAGCACAGATGGGCTTTTTGTTTTGAAATGACATTAACTAATCTCTTCCAAAAGCAGTATTTATTATGCAGCGTGTAAACATATTTCCAGTTTGCTAAAGATGCCTGGATGATATAATACTCGGAACACATTTCCTAATATGCAGTCAGGGCTGTTTCTATGTGCTATAGCAAAGATGACCATAGTTACGTGTAAAGAGTACTGATACTGTATACTTGGCTGCCTTTTTTCTGTTCAATCATTCTTTTATTTCTTCATTTTCTTTCTGTTTATCATGGGGGCAGCTCCTTCTTGGGGATTCCAACATGTTACCAAACCAACGCTAACTTTTTACTTTTTTAGGCTAATTTACTGCCTAATATGTGCAAAAGCTAATGATAACCATCAGCTAATTGCATTTGATACATCGTTTGTTGGTCTGCTGTTGTGCCCTTTGGTTTCCAAATGAATATGTTGAATATTTTTTCTCAACAGCTCATTCATTCTCAGCTGTCGCAAAATGGAGACTAAAGCCAGTTTTAAAAAAAAAAAAAGAAGAAGAATTAAATAAACGTTTAATATTTGTTCTCAACAGCTCTTTGATTCACAGCTGTCGCAAAATGGAGACTAAAGCCAATTTAAAAAAACCAAAATTTTTTCTCTTTGATTCTCAGCTGTCTGTAACTTATTACATGAATCTTTTTATCTTTTTATGATGGCTTTGTTTGTAGTTTATTTAAATTGCTCTCCTGTCACAAAATGGACACTAAAGCCAGTTTTTTGCTGTAAAGCCTTTCTTTGTAATATCATCGCATTATATTTGACACCAAGTTAAAGCTGTAACTGACCAAAAGGACAGACAAGTTGTCATATTTTAGTTCGCTTTTCTGTGGTCCCTCTACGAGGACATTTAAATTTAACACAAATTTTAAATACACGTTTATTTAAATAAACAAAAAAAAAACGTTTGTCCAGTCGACTTAATTCACATGGTTAATATGTTGTTTGCGCCTGCGATAACGTCTGATAAATTTTCTAATTCTGTTCTTAAAATCGAAACAATATGATGTTTTTAACCACAACAGGATAAAGCACTTACTGAAGATACATGAATGAAAGCACAGCACAAGAACACCCTATACGCTCTCATGTTAATGAATGATTCTTTGTCCTCAGCGCTTCATATCTGAGCGCCCGCATGAAAGTCAAAACCACCCACTCCTGCGACTCTTTTGTTAGGTCCTGATCCACACCTGTACCAAGAACTTTTAATTATAACTTAATTATCCAATAAAGCCCTAAAGTACCCCTTTTCTGGGAGTGTATGTATTAATGTTGCAATTTATTGGTTAATATTTTCTTAATACCTAGAGCTTGTGAAGACTTTTTTAAATTTCAGCTTAACTGGCTGGGCACCGCTTACAAGACGGGGTCTTCAAGAGTTCATTGGATAGTTAAGGTGTCTTGTCCTCCTAAAAGAGACCTGCTCTGAACCCTGTCATATAGGGAAACAAACAGTTGTTGTAGGTTTTACATAAAATCTTTAAGAGGTCCCCAGAGCGGCAACCGAAAAACCTTCTAAAACCTTAAGGGTTTTAATTTTCTAAGCGTGTAAAGTTTTTACTGCCGCTGTACTCGGTATATGACATTTTGAACACAGTCGGTAATGTTTGGCTTCCAAGTGGAGACTGAAGTCACTTCCAGCGGCTGAGTGACTCAGTAACACAAGTTCAGTATGATAGATGCTGTAATCACTGTACAAGTCTTTAATGTTTAACATGTGTCAGTTTTGTGACAAAATATGACTATTTTTTTTTAGGTTTTCTTAGGAGCAACTTTCATCAGCGATGAGAAATGAACCGTAAATGGGGCTTTTTAAAGAGGCATCATACGGATGGCATGCTAAGCTTTCGGGTCATCTGAGGACAGTCTGTTTAACTTGTCTGTTGAGTGGATGAAGGAAAAGATGAACTGCTCAGAGCGAAGAAAGACTGAGAAGCCCTTCATTGATGTGAATATTTTTTTCACCCTTCAGGGCAGGCTTTCTAAGGTTTATTTTTCCTAGTACTGCCTCGTTTTTTTTTTTTTTTGCTTTCTTTCTCCCCTCAGTCTTTTTTACTCACTCTCTCTCGGTCTCCGTCTTAACTCGCTCACGTTTTCTCTGTCTCATTACCCAAGGCGCGTGGCATGTGCCGCAAGTCTTCCTTTCTTCTCCATTAATTGGGTTTGGTTACATTAAAGCCTTTGGCCAAAAGGCTGTGCTACCAATAACGCATTCCTTTTTCAACACTCCAGCGAAGACGGCGGGCTTTGCTTGTTTTCTCAAATGCTAATTGGTTATTTATTTAAGCATCTAATTTTATGGTTATATCCCAAACAAGTGCACTGGCGCTCTGTGGATTTCGGGATGCTTTGAAGGTACCAGGGCAGTAGAATGGCGTGTGTTCATCTTTTGTTGTGTAAAGGTCATGCATTCCTGCTGATCTGAGCAGGAACACCTGGCCTGGCCCCGCTGTGTAGGCAGTGCTGGGTGTGTTCTGCCTTTGGCCTTTTAACATCCTTTGTTTAAGTGGCAAAGCAGACTGAAATCTATAGCTAGATCATCAAATCATCCCAACATTCATCAACCAAAAAGAAAATCTAAACGTAATTCCTGTTGTTATTTGTGTTATTGCTTGTCTGTTTATTATTCTTTGTACCGCTTCCTTTTATTATCTGTCTGCGTTTCTGTCTTGTCTTGTCTATCTAAAGCGCCGATCAGACTGAACTAAGATCCATCCTCAGAAGAAAAGAGCTGGTTGTGGTTTCTACGTTCTCTAAAATGTAATAAGGACGAACTGCTAATTATTTAACGTTAACGCCATAACCTTTGAACCGTTTTATTATTTTTTTTAACGTTGTTTGAAGCACATATTCACAAACCCACAAATTAGCCATCAAGTGGTCTAAGTGTCTTATTACCACTGAAAGCACATGGGCTGCCTATAATCATAATTTTTTTGCACAATCCCAGTGAGAACAGCAGGAGAGTCCAGTGTTGTGCTGCTTAAGCTTCCAGGTTCATGCAGGGGGAATTCAGGAGAACTGCGCGTAGGTATGAAGCCAAGCTTTGCAGACTTTTCACACAGTTTTATTAGGCCGAGAATCCGTCTTCCACATTTCATTTCCCTGACTGACTGAGCCGTTTCGCTCACGCTCGACTGTAGCCGTGAGCATCACGAGTCCTCATTGCATATAAATTACAGAAGTGGGAAGCGATTATCATAAAAGTCATCCTTCCTCTTTTTTTTTTTCCCCTGCATGTCGCAGAAATGGGATAATTGTGTTGAGTACAAAATGCAGTGTGAGGGGGAAACATTTGGAGAATTACCTCGAGAACAGTTTAAACATCACTGGTTAGGAGAACGTTCACTAGCCTATACACCAGACACCTTTTGGAACTGTGGCAGGATTTTTACACTGCTCCCTCTCTTTCTCTTTCTCTCTCATCCGCTCCGTCTCTCTACCTCTGAGTTTCTGTATTACTTCGGCCAGCTCAAGCTCCGCACAATGAAATTTCTCTTAAAACCACATCTGAGGTTCTTGTGAAGCCAAGCCTGGTTATAAAACTCCAAATGGAATCGCTTCTTTCCAGTCCGTGCCGCCTCTCCCCAAATATGAAAAGAAAAGCTTAAGCCTATTATTTTTCCTCACAATAAAGAATGAAATGGCGACAGGGACTCCCCGCATGCCTGCCCTATACCCTATACCTTCCCACCCAGACTGTGTAAATGTAGCATCCACGAAATCAAAAGCCGAGTTGCCATGACGCCTGCGACTTCAGTTCCTGTGGTCACCACATCCTGCATCAGTAAAAATGTTTGCACAGTCCTTGGTGAATGTGTCAAACCTTTCGCTTTATTAAAGACTTCAGCTTTGCAAATTAGACTGTGTGCTACGTGGAAGGACTGTATTTCGCAAGATGTATTTGATTGAATCTACTCGCTCAGTGGCTCTCGTTTCAGAGAACGTAAATATTGTGACTAGTTCCTCAAAGGTTGTGCGTGTGTGTCACATTAGCCTAGCGGTTGAAGTGATGCACAGTGCCAGGACTTTATTAAGAAATTGAGTAAAATACACTTTGACAGCTGTGACTGGGCAAGTACAAAGATCCAATATGCCACAGAACGAAACGCAAGAGCTCTCCACTCTTCTGATTTGCTGCAAGTCAACATCCTTATACTAGCTGGATAAGAAGAACTGTGTGTGTGCGTGTGTGTTTGTGTGTCCCACTAAGAGAACGGCTCATTTTCATGAGCATTTTGACGACAGCCCCCCTCTCAGCACTTCCCCATTCTCTTCTCTACTACTCGTCTTTCTTTTCTTTTTCACCCCACTGTGAGACAGGGACGGGGGGCTTAAAGAAAAATCCCCCCGCTTCTTATCTCCTTCCCACAGGAAAAGCCAACAGGAGCTGAAAGGCGTAAAATAATGGAAGAAGCATGCATGCTATCATTTAGGCCTCAAGTTCGGACCTGCCTCAGACTACAGGCATCGGGTTGCATGTTATTAGTAGAGACTGGGTCGTGGTTAGGCTTCCTGTGCTAGGATAACGTTGGGTAACGCTACTCCTCCACCTGGATTAGTACTGACCTTTAACCTTGGACATAACCTGGTTTAGCATGACACCTACACAACCACAGACTAGTTCTCATGGTTTTCTCAGGTATCCCGCACTAACGTTTTATGTATACCGTCAGTGGTTTGGATTATGACTGAACGAAGCAGAAATGTTGGCTGGCACTGATAGAAACCCATTGAGCTCAGATATTAAGTTCCTTCTGGGAATTGATGACCTGTTAGTCTCCGTTCATCATTATTTTGCCATACTGGGACAAGAACATGGTGCTCCTTGGGGCAATGTGGTGCCAGCCACGAGAGACTCCCACACACAAACTCCCACACCCTACGGCTTGAAACCAGACCATTTCATGAAGCAATAATGGTACCTTCCACCTCCCTCTTGGCCTCTCTCGCCAATTAGCGGGTCGAGAATGTCAAGCTCTGCTCACAAATTAGGACAAACTACTCATTTGAACCCAGCCCTACCTCCAGGACCACATGGTTGTTTCTGGCTCGCCCGGTCTGCATGGGCCAGTCAGGAGCCTAGTTTACTCGATGGGAACATCGGCCTCAGGACTGGGGGAGAGGGGGGGGGAGCCTGGTCTTCATCGACCGTGTGAATGCTAGGGACTTATTTTTATTTATTTTTTCCTGTCATTCCTCCAAAGCTGACAATGACATTTGGTCATAAGTGGTTCATTTGGGTTACATGAAACGGATAATCATTATGGTAACATATACATCCTGACGACGTTGGGGTTGCTGTGTGTATGTGTGGGTGTGTATGAGTGTGTGCTGTTTAGTGTCAAGACAGGCTTTGTGAGTCAGTCCGCAATTCTCTCTCTCTGTGTGTGTGTGTGTGTGTGTTGAGGCCGCTGCTGACGTGATTAACCCTGCTTAGTTCCACCGCAGACGGCCGGAGCTCTGTAATGAACTCCCTTATTCACCGGCTAATGATTCCCTTTGATCTCCAGCCCCGAGACCTCTGCTCTGCCTCTGCCCTGTGGCGCTCCCTTCCTCCAGTTCTCCCTCCTCTTTTCCTCCCTCCCAAGTATTGCAGTGGAATATTTGGTGTGATTGAGAGAATGTTGGTGAAAAAGTATGGCATGTGAGGTCAACACTTTTTTTAGTCTTTTAACCAGGGCATACTGCAGATAAGTACTAAGCAGTGATCACAACCAACATGAAGGAAATATTCTTCAAAAGGAAAAAAGCAAAAAACGGGATTTGATTTGTATACTTTCACTGAGTGGTGATAAAGGTGAGTGTTAACCCTCTGAAATGAGCCCTTTTATTAAAAAAAAAAAAATTAAATAAAGGGTTATTTTTTTTCCCCCTGGAAATGCTTTGGCATGTAACGTTTGTTGCAACATGGTGACATTTATTCCTTTCAATAAAAAAAATAAATCCAAGAAAAAAAATCACTCATTTTCATTCCATCCTTACAAGAAGAGAGCGATGTGACAATCCAGTGTGATGGATGCTGCAAAGCTGTGGCATTTTGTACAGTGTTGAATTCTAATGTGTCCCCTCCTGTGTGTCCTGCAGTCGAATAAGGTTCCTGTGGTGCAGCCATCCCACGCGGTTCACCCCCTCACACCTCTGATCACCTATAGCGATGAGCACTTCGCCCCTGGCCCTCACTCCGCGCACCACCCACAGGACTCCAAAGGTATACACACACTCACACCTTTTAAATGAATAAGATTGATTAAGACGCATCCTAGAACAGCAGTTTAGTAGAGTTCTACCTTGTCCTCCTTCAGCTCAGCAGTTCAGAGCAGCTGCAGGAACCGGGTATGTGGGGGTGGCAGGGGGTCTGGCAGACAACTGCACACAAGCTCAACTCCATATGTGCTCCTTCCGGCAGACGCTTGTCTCTGCAGCAACTCAATATGAGGGAGGAAAAAGATAGAAGGAAGGAGGGAGAGAGATAGGGAGGATGTGGTGATGTCGTGGCGGTCTAGTGAGCTATAAATATCCTCAATGGAGTCTCGCACCATATGAAAACATACCCACACATGCTCTTTTTGTCTGATTCTCAGCATCAGTGAGCTATTCATTTGTGTTTTTCTAATGGATATTATGGAAATGTGCAGTTATTACCGACAATCCAGAACTGTCCGTACCATGGTCGAGTACCGTTGTTTGCTTCCTATCACATAATGGCAAATGTAAACGTAGCAGGAGTTCTCTGGAGATAAGGGAAAATGGTGTTGACATTAAACAATGACAATTTCTATCAACAGTGGAAAGGAATAGAGATTTGAGGTCTGTTCATTCTTTTACTCAGAATTATTAAAAATCTTTAAAGCAGCCAAACAAACAGAACTTTACAGATTTCCCATTGTATTTGACCAGGATGTTCTTAGACACTAATAAAGATTGCCTCACAGTCCAATGCAAAAGTGTTTAAAGCTAGGCTGGAACAAATCCCAGAATGCACCCTGATATACTAAATAGTAAGCCATTGCTTGAAGAAGCAAATTGTGGAACACTAATTCATCATATTATTTAGTAGAGTAATATTTAGTCTGAGGCGGAGATGTTTGTGTAATGAGTTAGATTCATGATGTCATGAAGACTTTCCCGTGGTGGAAAACACACCGTTAAAAAGGCTTTTTCCAGAAATGAGAAATAAATGTCTCCTTGTAGAAAATGTCACCATATCAACAGTTATGGTTTGTTAAAGAACACCTTTATGAATTCAGTAATTATCAGACTTGGATTATGTGGAGCATTTGCCGTAGAAGTCCATTTGAGTAATCATAATTGAGAATACAATTCAGTAACATTCTTTCAACTTGACAACTATGCCTAGTCTGCTATAGGATATTTATAAAGCTTTCTTAATGTAACACTCTTAAATGGGTAACATCCCAAAGTGCACCCTGTCATTCTAAATAGAAAGCATGAATTGAAGTAACAAATTTCACATACTATTTAGTGTAGTATGATTCTGGCTACATCCACACTAAGCCGGGTAAATCTACAAACGTGTAATTAATTTTCCGTTTAGCTGGGTTAGGCCACCAAAACCAAAAACGGTCTCTGAGGTACATAAATTAGATGTCATGTGGATGGGGGGCAAGGATCGTTTCAGAAACAATGATGTATGGCTGTTACGCCACTGGTGAAAGTTTGTGAAACACCAGCACAAACATGATTGGTGAAATGCAGTCCATGCAGCTCTGTCTATCAAATTTGCTAATTTATCTTCAATTACAGATCATAATACTGTGCCATGCACATGAACTGCTCCAACATATAAGACTAGCTTTCTATTTGCTGCGCAACCACAACAGCAATTCGAGCCCTACACGAAGCCGTGATTTTGGACGCGACATGGCCGAACAAGTAGTCGGTGGGACAACTTTGTGACCCAAGTAGTATTACCCGATAAGTGGTGAGAACCTCCAGATGTCCAGAGACAGTCCAACAGCTGTTTGCGCACTTGCAGTCAAAACCGAGTTGACTGGAAATGGTGTAACAATAAACACGAAGGCTTTTCAGTGTCTTGGTGTGGACATGGAGCGTTTGCAAAATGGTGCGAATATGATGGCGTGAATGAAGAAGGGATTTTAACAAAATCTGCGTTTTCAGACTTACCTGGCTTAGTGTGAATGTAGCCTTGGTTTGCGACAGTGTTTTGTTTTTTTTTTTCTTCTTTCAAATGAGTCATTGACTTGTGATAATTCACTGATGATTGCATTTGATTAATCAGTGGCCTACACCGCTACCTTTACCCTTATGTCCCACTTTGGTACACTTTGTTTCCTGGCAAGAAGTGGAACCAAATTCAGCAGGGATACATAGTTACAGTTTGGGCCATTTAGCAGTGGAAATGCTGACAAAATTATACGATCATAGATTTGTTACCATAACACGCTGTACTACACTGTAACCAGGTGGAAAAGCTCTGTTAGAAAATAAGCTTTTTCTTTCCTTTTCCTGGCGTTGGAAGAACGCAGATCTGTTCAGGATTTGAGTTTGGTGTTGCATTGAAGTCTTCTGTCTGCATGGACATGTTTGTGTGTGATTGCTTAGACAATTAATGACTGAATCCTTCATTCTGAGCTAAATGCACACTCTTGATCAGTCTTGAGGCATGTGTGTGTGAGGACCAGTCAGTAAGAAGTATTGCATTTATGAATCAGATCAGTAAGAAATATTGCATTTGAATTCCCACATGACTCCATCAATGTTACACTGTTTCTAGAATTGCATGCTTGTGACCTGTCCTGGAATTGTTGGTAATTTTAAGATAACAGTTAAATTGACAAGTGGAAAATGGAAAATAGACAAGTGTAGTACAGTAAAAACTTGTGAACTAACCTGTCCCATCATGCACCACTTAGGTACAGGGCTTGTGGCGCATCTACCAGTGTTTACTGTATTTATAAAAACATGGCAGGGCGTGCTGTTATATCAAAGTAATCAGTGACTGTGTGTGCGAGCGCATGTGCGTGTGTGTGTAAACACTTACTGTGTGTGCAGTTGTCAACATCGTAGCTACATTTGCTAAAATGAAATGTTAAAATGTTCTTCTCTGTGTGTATACAGGAATGCCTAGGCATCATCCTGGTCCAGATATTCCTAACTTCTACTCGCTCTCCCCTGGAGGAGTTGGACAGCTCACCCCACCACTGGGCTGGTGAGTGTACACACACACCCACACACAGCTCATCAAGCAGCCTAAATCAGTAAATGGCATCAAGATGGTATGTGTGTATGTGTGTATGTGTGTATGTGTGTATGTGTGTGTGTGTGTGTGTGTGTGTGTGTGTGAGTGTGTGTCTACTGCTGTTCCCATCTTGAGCTTTCTCCTGACTCAATCCTGGCCATGCGCCTCCTTGGCTCGTCCAGGCCTTATGCAGCTGCTCCTCGGCTCGCCCTGGCTCCCGTGAGCTGAGCGTGAGAATCGTACGAGACAAGAGGAGAAAAGTACTCGCCTGAGCGAAGGCTGAGCGCTCTGCGTGTAAACACACTGAAACTGGATCAGACCACAGGCAGGCGCTGAGGTCAACCATCCCCACTGCAGATCAAATGGGAGAATAACTGGAGACGATGTGGAAGACTGGAAACCAAATGGACAGCGTCAGATGAACTTTATTCGTGCTTAAAGTTTACTTGATGTTTGTGATCAATAACCAGACTACAGTTACCAGTGAGCTGTCCGATGGTCGACGCAACAGTAGCACTAACCTGCAGCAAAGGATAATGATGAAGAGATTTTTGTTGAGCAAATTATCCTCACTGATTCACCGCACTGATCATTTCTGCTGTGCAATGTTTTTCCACTTTGTCACGCACACATTCACTCTCCTTTGTGGTTCGGTTCTGTTTTCAGGTTCCCACATCACATGGTTCCAGGACCTCCCGGACCTCACGCCACAGGGATCCCTCACCCTGCTATCGTCAACCCACAAGTCAAACACGAGCCTCCACACGAGACGGACCTGATGCACATGTGAGTGGTGCTTCTCGGATCCCTGAATATCTTGGATTAGGAAAACTTTTCTCGCCAGTTTACTTCATTACCCAAGGAAATATTAGCCTAGGGATGTTTTTTTACCTTAATATAGATCATTACATATGAGTAGATGCTCAAGAGTGGCACCAACATGACCAAATTTATAATTCAGTTGTTGAAAAATGAAGCCATGGAGCAATAAGGAGAATCAGCCAATTGGACAAAAAAATGATGATCCCAGCATTTCTTTCTTGTTGGACTAAACAATAGTGTAAACACACCACACGCTGTGATGTCCCTGGCTCCGAATTGCTGTAGTCGCTCTTACTGTCGTCACTGTGACTGATCCATTTTAGTCGAAAAAATAAACTAAAACCAGAAACCAAGTTGGAAGATGCTTATAGATTGAACAAGAAAATAAATAAATAAATAAGAACAGATGGATTTGACAGCCACAAGTAGTAAATCTAAACAGCATTAGTTCATTCCTTAAAAACAGCACTAGACCAGGTTTATATAACTGGGCATTTAACCGTAAGCCCTACTGCTTAGCTGTATTCACCTGCACCAGTCGGGATCTTTTTGCTTCTTTTTGCTATGATTGCCAGTCAGGGAAAGTAAGAAGTACTCTGTATATCTGGAACTACACCCTGTTGACAGTTTTGCACTTTTTTCTTTTTTTTTTTTTTAGGTTTTCCCATTTTGCACTTATGTATGAAAGCATGGGGGAAGAACATAGCACTGAATGTACTATGTACATACTATGTATGTATATTGCTGAATGTACAATTTCTTATTTCATACTCTCTACATTTGCAACTGCTGTATCAGTACTTCAAGGAAAGGGGGAAAACCACTGCATTGAACTCTCAGAAATAGGGGAAACCTGGAGTTGGTACCCTTATCTCTTGTACCTTTTAATAATATATACACTACCAGTCAAAGGTTTGGACACACCTTCTAATTCAAGTGTTTTCTTTATTTTTATGACTTTAAAAGAGACTGGATAATGATGGACTGTTGTTTCTCTTTACTTAATTGAGCGGTTGT
>JAQQZU010000025.1:529698-545053 GCA_030068025.1 Parauchenoglanis punctatus
GTCAACAACCGCTCAACTAAGTAAAGAGAAACAACAGTCCATCATTACTTTAAGACATGAAGCGTCTTTTAAGTCATTAAAATAAAGGAAAAAAAAAACAAATTGAATTAGAAGGTGTGTCCAAACTTTTCACTGGTAGTGTAATTATTACTGAGTAATTATTACTGCCTCCTTGATTTTCCGATGATGTTTGTGTTTCAGGTTAGCGTGGCGTCACACACACACTGAAGCGACAGGGAGCCAGCGTGAGGCCGAAGCGTCCGTGCATGGACAGAGGCTGATGTCCCTCACGGAGACGGAATGTGAAAGCCTGCATCAGGCTGGTGAACATCAGGAAGAGCTCCATCTTTGCCAGCTGTTCTCCCATGCACACTCTCCGACCTGCGGACACAAGGATAAGAGTTCACTTTACACAGGTGTGTTAAAATAAATAAATAAATAAATAAATAAAAAAACACCTAAGGAAACGGTATTTGGTTGTGCTTGTTACTCTTCTTCACCCAGTATATTTCCAGATTTCCATTGCCAGTATACAAACCCTCATGACTTTTAAAGCGGAATTATTTAATGTGGGAAATAAAATGGAATGCTCTCTTTGTATTTGGCATGTGTCACATAGCTCTTCTGACATCCCTGACTATGGCTTTAAGCTGACAGCAACAAGCATTTGGGCATCTTCCAAGTAAAATGAAACCATACCTATTCCAAATGGAATAAAATATTCCTTCCGGAGGAGCTCGCCTTGTTCATCTAGAAACCGTGAAGGATTGAAGTCATCTGGATTCTCCCACACGGTGGGATCTCTATGGACAGACCAGAGGTTGGGAAGAATGACCGTCCCCTTAGGAATAGTGTACCCTTGGAATTCTGGGGGGGAAAATATATTTTAAGTAAAACAAGTATTTGTTTCTGTTCTCTCATTATGCATCCATGGGTACCAAAGTGGGTTTTTTTTGGGTTTTTTTTAAGATCATGTGAGAATCACGAGTGAGGTCTGATTTACACGACTCGGGATTTTGCTTCAGCTAGACAAACATGCCGTTTAGTTTTACTTTCTAACCTGTGGTTTTGCAAGCCATGTGAGGAATAGCCAGAGGCACCACCACAGCCATTCTCTGCACCTCCATGATGGTGGCCTCAGTGTAGGGCAGCTTGCCCTTATCAGTCAGTGAAGGCAGCCTTCCACGTCCCACTACTGCATCGATCTCTCGCTGGACTTTCTCTGAAAGCATCAAAGGAAGGACATTTCATGTAACCCAGTGTATTACAGTGCATGTCTTTGTTTAATGTTAATGTGTTGTGAAAAACTGTGACTTCCATTATAATGATATATAGAAACAATAATTTAACTAAGAGATAGCATGAAAAGAAGTGATGCAATAACTGGAAATAAGTGAGAATGTGGAGCAGAGTGGTGTCTCTTCCACCGGCCTCAATCATTACCCCCATCCAGGATGTTATGCTTCCAGTCCCATTTGTTTGTTTGTCTGACAATAAGCAGGATTGTGCAAAACCTACCTAATCAAAGGGAGGGTGTAGCATGGGCCAAGGAAGGACCCATTGTATTGTGAAGCAGATTCGAGTCACGGGGGCAGCTCCACGAATTTAGTATCACTTTCAGCAACATTACGACATACACCGTTTGCCTTTTTACGGAAGTCTGCCCTCAACAATGCCATACATCTTAAAATCCAGTAGCGTTCAATACTGACAAAATATAGCCAATGTAGAAGTATTTCCACACCTATGGTATTAGGTAATAATACTATTAAAATTATTACTTAATACAGTGTTTTTGACAGACTCAGATAAAAGATAAGAAATATAATATAAGAAAACCCTAAGGGGAAAATATATTAAATAAATTCCAAATGCAAGGGGAATCCTACAATATTTTAATCACTGAATTCCTATTCGAGAATGTTTGCACTTAAAAGTATGTTTACCTTGGACATCAGTGTGTAAACACATGTACAGTACCATCCACAGGATGCTATTAGTGGTTGTATCCGTCCCTGCAATAAAGAGGTCCCCAATTATGTAGAACATGTAATCTTCTGAGAATCCGTCCTCCTCTGACCCTCCTGTTTTTTGCTGAGTCAACATCTCCACCAGATACATATCGATGAAATCCCTGGGGTTCTCGGGGTCCAGAGTGGCCCTGTGCCTGGCTATAATCTTTTTCAGGAATGCCGTGATATCCCTCTCCACTTGGCGGAGCTTCTTGAAGACACCACAGGGGACGTAGTAAAGCCAAGGGAAGATGTTGATGAGAACTGCAGCGCTGTTCATGCTGATCTCCAGTCCGTGGGCCATGAGGTTCAGCTGCGTGCGGAACTCCTCATCCTGGTGGTGGAAGCGCTGACCAAGGCTGATCGAGGAGATCACATTGGACACAGCGTTGCTGATCAAAGGCGTCAGGTCCACTCCTTTTCCTCCTGCCTCCTGGTTTCGCTTCAGCAGCTCAGCCTTGACCATGGCGAATCCCTCATGGATGCAGGGCTCCAGGCTCAGCTTACCCAGGCCGAAGTTTCGAAGAGTCATGTGGCAGAACTTGCGCTGTTTTCTCCAGATCGGTCCGTAAGGTGCAAACACAATGCCTGTAGATCAGAAGTTCAGAAATGTTGCTTTATAACCTCTACTACTTGAAGCTCTAAGATGCCCATCCCATTCCTGGAGGTTTAGCTTCACTACACCCTGATCTTACATGTACATGGATAATATTGTTAGATTAGACAAAAACAAATTCATTTATATTGCTGTCATTTTCCAACATTTGACAGAGGGGTGACAAATGAAAGGAAAACATAGTGGCGTTGTACTGTGATAGAATTTATTTTGCTGTATGGTTTGTGTTCACTTGTCCCCTTAAGCCTTGGTTATACAAGTCCCTAGATCTCCCTCCACTGCACATTTGATTAACTTTGTATTGTTTTAAAGATGAATTGTACAGATGTGGGGAGTGACAGACCTCCAGCGCATGCACACAGGTGCCCTTGTAGTGTAGCTCACAAAAAATTGGAGGGTACACGCATGTTTGCACAAAGCTATGCGTACACCCATGCAAGTGAGCAAACTGGGCCTGTGCTCTCAGTGACAGGAGTGGCATACTCTCTCCCCGTCAGCTGCCAACTAGCATAGGCTCCTCGTGCATATGGAAGTGGGCGGATAGCACTTTCCTCCGAGTGTCATGCCGCCTCCTGATTTTGCCTGAGCAGCAGTTTGAAAAGATGCGGTCAAGTGGCTTCACATGCCTCGGAGGAAGTGAGGGGGGAAAGTCATGGGAGGTGGTGTTTTTTTTTGTTTTTTTTTTTTAAGTGTGTGATACGTTTACAGAATCCTGGGGCCTTTCTGTGAGAGGTTTGCATGATGTCCCCATGCCTACTTGGGTTTCATCTCACAGCCCAAAGACTTGCAGATCAGATTAACTGGCTACTCTAAATTGCCCATATATGTGAATAGTTGCTCATCTCGGTGTTAGTCCTGTGATAGATAAGCGACCTACCCAAGTTGTATCCCACCTCTCGTCCAAAGTCAGCTAAGACTGGCTCCAGCTTCCCGGTGAAGTACATGGTATAGATAATGGATGGTGCATATCATTTGGTTCAGCGAAGCTGAGCTCACTCTTGATGGCAGACTGAATGATGAATGATGTGCTCTCACCTTTCCGCTTGGTCAGGATGGTGATCAGAGGGACGTCGGGTCTGTCAGAGAAAACCTCAGCGTGGTTGGACAGCGCGTCTCTGATCACCTCGTATCCGTTCAGCACCACCACCAGCTGACTGCCCACAAACAGGCTGTAGATGTTACCGTAAACCTTCGTCAACTCCGTCAAACCGACCTGAGGGGAAAGTGGGCTTGCTCTCTTCTTTTCATACTCTTCAGCTTTCCGCACGAACAGCTTCAGAATAAACGGGGGCACGAACAAACTGCCGAAGTTCCCTACAACCGGAAGTGGTTTTGGACCCGGGGGGATGTTTACAAACAGGTGTTTACTCAGTCGATACTGCCTCAGCAGGTAGAAACAAATAATGATCAAAACAATGAATAATACAAATTCGACCTCATGCCACATTGTACTAAACACAGCCTCCATGATTAAAAAACATAATAATAAAACATTAAAAAAAAAATTAATAAAAAACTTCCAACTGATAGTGAAACATCACTTCCGGTGAGGCCATAGGTAGACTACTATACTATCTAATACACTATCTGATACGTCCTTGTAATGCAGCCTCAATACAAAGCTGATAAACACTACCGTATATCATGATAGACGATGCTAAAAACGGTTTACCGTTAGCTTGTTAATATAAACAAATCCCAACATCTTCAAATAACACCGCGACGAATTCTAACACTCCGTAAGCTCACTTAAACATCACCTCCAATTCTAAACTCCAAACAAAACCGTTTAAATCATCCCTCGAGGTTAGGATCTTTTCTGCTCGCGCTTCTGTCACTCGTGTTTATATTGTCGCTTATGTTTTAGAAGGTGGGCCGTGGCTCAATCTGCTGCTTTTGACTGGTTAGCGTTAGCTTCATGAAGGCGGAACATGGGCGGGTCTTTATGTAGCCGAAGTCCAATCAGATATCGCCATAGATTTGACGCGTCAGCCGCACCGCCATGTTGAAGAGGGCTTACAAGTCAAGGGAACGCTAGATTTTACATGAATTTACATCGTTAGCTAAGGTTGTGTTCAGATAATAGGAAATCGTTTTTAAAGATGTTTTCATCTATTATTATTATTATTATTATTATTATTATTATTTATAAATTTTTTCTTTGCTTGTATATATAAAGTACAGACAATCTTTACAGTTTAAAAATAAAATGTTATATAAATTACAGCTCTTTATAGTTTAGCGTCTGAACTGCTTTTTTCTTTTAAGGAGGGGCAAACTGTGCCAATCTAATGCATCTTATTTAAAAAAACAAAAAGAAAACAAAAAAAAAAACATGGTATCTTATCTAAAAAATCTAATTATGTTAATGGATAAGAAATGTTCCCATGATTACTATAAGATTTTAGAATATATGTATATTTTACATGTGCACATGTTTGAGTTTTTAATAGAGAAAATAAAATGTTTCCATAACAAACAAAAATGCTGTTTTAATTCATATTTTCATTAAAATCCAAAACCAAAAAGATCTTACAAATGGCTTGTACTAAAATAACTGAGGAACAGCTTTTGGACAATTATCCCAGTAGATTTTGGAGCTGTATGTTTTATTTTATAGGGAACTGCTTGCAGGACGTATTTCTGCTTCCTGAGAGGACACTTTTCGTGAATTGGCATCTCATCAGTTGATTTTCTTATGATTTTTAACAGTTTGGGTGTTATCGTTCTAAACCATAAGTTTAGTAATCTCAATGAACCATTTTCTGAACCTGAAGTTCCAGATTGATTAAATATCGAATGATTTAGACAATGTGGCTTATGGTTTATTATTAGTTTTTATTTGTATCAACAAATACAATACACTCTCTGATTTGTCAGATTTTTTGTTAAAAAACATATAAAAAGGAAAAAACAAGTAACAAAATTCAACAATACATGCTTTAAAAGGCACAATTGTGACCACTTCATTGAGTTGAAAAACAAAAAAATCAAGCTTAATACCGTTTATTGTTAACAAATATTATTCTTATAATTTGTTGCATATAAATTTATTTGGGGGGGAAAAAATTGATCATTAACAGATAACGCTTTAAAGTTGAATTCTGCATGGTTTCCACATGAAAAAAAAATGAGCTTAATGTTTTAATAATGATTGAACCTGAGCCATTGATTTCTCACAACCCCTTCACAAAGTCTTTGGTATTACTGATATGCAAGATTTCAGGTGTTCATAAATAAAGGAAATACAATATCGTAGTAACTGTAAAGAAAAGAAACAGTGTGGAGGTGAAGATGTGACAGTCATTCCTCGCGGACGCTCTGCACCATGGAGTACTTTTTACACGGGTTCTTCAGGCAGGCTGGGGGCCACGTCAGTGGCCAGCAGAACGAACAAGGCACTTGCGTCTGCACGTTACGCTCCATGAAGTTGAAGATGGGGTTCCACCACGTGTGGGTGAGGTAGTTGTTGGGCGAACACTTTAGAGCCTGGAGGAAGAGCACATGAAACACTGGAGGAAAAAAAAATGTTCTGGTACTTTAAAGGCTTTGTGCGGAACCTTAAACCAGAAGAGCTTCAGAAAAGGTTCCAAGGAGAACTCATTTAGAAAGTTTTAAAGTTCCAAAGAACTGTGGAAATATTGTTTCTACGAGTGCGTGGTGTGATAACTAAGGTCTTACCACTAATGGGTTGAAGTGAAATACACTGGAAGCCGAGATGAGGGAAGATACAGATTGTGTAGGAGGGATGGAAAGTGGGAGAGAGATAAAGAGGGAGAAAGAGAGACAAACAGTTAGAGAGAAAGAGACGGAGGGAGACTGAGAGAGAGAGAGAGAGTGTCATGGTAACATAGAGATGGAGAGAAAGAGGGAAAAGAAGTTGAGAGTTGAAAGAGGGAAAGATATGAAGGACGGACAGAGAGGAAGAGTAAGAAGGGGGGCACAAACACAAAAAACGTGTGATAAAGAAAATAAACAGAGTGAAAGAGTTTGAGGAAAATAGAGATGAACAGTAAGAAAAGAAAGCCCAAAGAGAGGGATTTTATTGAGAAACACTTAAGAACTCTCTATATTTTTTATAATCTATAATTCATCTCGTTTTGTATTTCTTTGGTTTGTTGGACGTGAAGTTGACGTGAGGTTCCTGGCTGCTAACGTGACGACTCTCTCATGCTATACTGCTTAATATTTAATTCATGAACTTTTTGTAATGGTTGCAAATTGCACTTAATGTTATCCTTCTTCAAGTCGTCTCCGTTTCAATTTCAAACGTGGAGACACTCTGTAATCTGTCTTCGCTCTAGACATGACCCATAACCATTGCTGTTTCTTGCACATGTGAACACTTCTTCACACTAAAACAGAACTCTCACATCCTGTACATTCTGAATGAGTTTCAGTTGATGTTGTGATGATGTGTGATTTGATTGTCTGTCTGTTTGTCTGAGAGCGGTCAGAGGAGAATGGCCAAACTGGTCCTAGTTAAGCCCATGATAAATCACATAACTACTCTTTACAACGACGATGAGCAGAAAAGTATCTCAGTGAGAGTGTATTTGGGGATTTTTTGGTTGTTTTTGGTCAATGACATGAGACATCATGCATTTGTCATTTCTGTGACTTTCCTCATACACATCTACACGATCTACATAAATCACATCTCATATCTAACTAATCTATTTTTACACCCTGTAACATAAGCACAATGACAATCATTTCTGTTTTCAGTGTTGTTCTTTTTCTGTCTGGCTCTAAAAGATTTGTATTGGCATCCCGTACAGACCGAGCACTTAGAAGCCATCAGAGAGTCGTATCTCATAAGCCATGTGCTGTCTAATGGATGAGAGTGTTCTCCAAGTCATGTAAACACTTTCAGTAGGAGCTCAGTGCCATTTTAATGTCTTGTAATTCATCACCCTTTCTACAACTTCGAAACCACACAGAACGAGCCTCGAGTGTGGAGGTGTGTGTTCGTGGATTCAAACATTAGTCTCTCAATACAGCTCGTACATTCATATACATAGATATCACCTTTGTTTGACCTGCTTGGCGTACCTGCACATTGGCCATGGTGTGGTACCAGTAGAAGAGGCGGGAGGTGATGAAGTACGCCACCACCACGTCCACGCTGTAGTGCTCATGAGCCACGAGGATACACACTGCACCCACTGCAGCCAGGAGCCAGCAAAGCAGGTGGTACCACCAGAACGAGCGGGGGGAATCTGCAGGAAAGGGGGATTACATTACATCACTTTCTCCAATAGGTGCTGATGGAGGTTAAACCTGTTGCCTTTTACTCTCAGAACTAAAGAATAGAAAGAAGATACCAAACTGTACTTTTCCTTCTCATTACAGTGTTAGCATTAAGGATACATCAACTTACCTTTAGTGTGGACTATCTTTACCTTTAAAATATTTTAAGGTACATAATAAGATGTTAAGGATCACTAATGTACTTTTTTTAGAATACAGTTTTACTCTAAAAAGCTAATTAAAGATACACTGCATGTGCCTTCCCGGGTAAATGGTACAAATGATGTACCCTTGATGGTACAACCCTCGAGCAACAAGCAAGGGTACAATTTGGTACCTTTATTTCTGAGAGTGTTACCTACAGTTTAATAATTCCAGTGGTCTAATTCACATATGCCAAGTCCCATCACCTTAATAACAGTGCCAGTCCGGTTAGCTCAAGACTCCACGAGGATCTTGAGAATTTTCTGATGACTGGCTGTATTTTAACTAGAGTTCATAGTGTTTCACCTGCACTTTATCTCCAAGTCATTCCTGATTAAGCTAAACCTGTGTGATAATATGGTCTGATTCGCTTTGAGTCCTCTTGCTTGCTCTATTTCTGTTCATAGATTCATAGCGATGTCTAATTGCAACTCAGTCTCTCACTGATTTGGTGCAACTAGTGTTTGTGGTGTTTCACTTCCTGTTCCAATATCCATTTGTTTCTCTAGGATTGAGATCAAGTGATATTGAAGGTCAGCTGAAATGCTGCAGTGTCCACCAAGCTCATTGTACCAGTCACATACAGATTTGGCCCTGTGCACCTTACGGTTGTTATCCTGTATGGTGAGACAAGCAGCACTGTGTTCTACTTGGACATCATGTACAAAAGGCAAAGCAACAAACTGACCATCTGCTTTTAGGCTACATTATATTTGTCCAAGGTGCACAAACTACTCACATTGTAAAGTTTGGCACTGTTATTGGTGTGAGAAGTGATTTTTCTGGGGAGTCTGGGGAGATTTAAATATGCTCTCCTCAGTCCTAAACATCGACTTCTATTACAAAGAAGGTTCCTAGACTATTGGTTCACTTCAGCAGAGCGATCTGCCGCATTGGTGAAATTTGCTTTTCCATTTTGGCTGAGCCAAAATTTCATTGAAGTTTGATTTAATTTTATGCAAACAGGTTTTCACGGGTAGTATTAGCTCAGTGTTCATGACTAACAACAAATGCCAATCAAATTTTGAACAAACATATCAGACATTAAAAATCACTTTGAAACATTGCTGTACAGTATTGATCCATTCCAACTAGAGTCAGGTACAGCCTCAAATCCATGATTAACGTTGGCCGTGTAAACAACGGCTCTTAACATTAGTGTCGATAATGAAAAAAAACATAGATAAATGAAGTCTGTGAAGTCTAGATTTTATTGAGCCTATAAGCGACAGATTTTGATGTAGGTTACGTCATTTCAGAGTTCCTAGTGGCGGTGCAAAGGCAAACAGTCTCTCGATAAATCTCTAGAACTGTCTGGTCTGAAAGCACATTATGTTTAATGTATACAAGCATGGCATTGCCACCTCATAGCTCCAGCATGCCCAGTTTGATCCTGAGCTTGGCTTACTCTCTATGCTGAATTTCTGTACATGTTCTCAACATGTTAACATGTTAATTATGTGAGAACTGCATCTACAAGTGAATGCATAGTTTCACAACTATAATTTCCTCCTAGTGCCCGCAACATTGTAAACGGTAGTTAAAATGGTTTAGAGGTGTTCACAGAAAAAGATCAGCCATAAACAAAGCCACAGAGAAATACCAAAGAGGGCTGGTGCGGCGCCATGTAGCAACAGAACTGGCAAGTACCATGTCTTTAACCAAAATAACTTCCTGAACCTGCCAGAGGGCAATGAGCTCCTCATGCTGAGTTCTCGTTCTTCCAATGTTTTTTTTTTCTTCTTCTTGGAAATATTTCCTTGCCTTGTTTTGAGAAATTACAGCTACCACATCACCAAGTCTGTCCTAAATAAGCTGAGTACTAAAATGGTCTGGTTTCATTTTGAATCCTCATAAAAAAGGCCTGAGGTTAGCTAAAGGAAAAAAAGACTTTATGAGAAAGTTAATGGTTTAGAGACTCACACTCCTTGATGAACAGGTAGGTGAGGGTGAGCATGACTGTGTGGCCGCTGTACAGGAAGTCACCACACATGATGTGCGAACCGGTGATGGACAGGCCAGCTCCAGAGATCAACTGCAGAACTCGCTGTAGTTTTGCCTGCGAGTCTTCATAAAGCTGAGAGAGAGAGAGAGACAAAAAAAGGAAATGGAAAGAGGTGACGGGAAAGGGAATGGATGTAAAAAAGATATAGGGAATTGAAGAAGAAGGATAAGAAGGAAGGAAGGGAGAGAAAGAAAAATGGTAAAAAGGTAAAGAGGTATATAGAAAGTGAGAAGGGAATAAAAATGTTAGCGATGGAGTGAGAAGTAAATAAAAGGAACATGTCAGACAAGTGATGAGGGAGTGAGCAAAACAGAAAAAGGCAAAGAGAAAAATAGGCATTCAGATAAAGAGATTAAGAGAGACAAAAAGAGAAAGCATTGAAGGGAAAGAAGAGGAGCTCAAGATGCCAAGATAGAAGAAGGGAAACAGTAGTGGGAGAAAGGGAGAATGTGTAAAAGTGAATGAAGGAGGAAATGGGTCAGGTAAAGAGAGATGAGAGGAAAAGTGGGAGACAAAACAAAAGAGAGCCAGAGGGAAGACATTTTGGAAAAGATTTAGATGAGGGAGGAAAAAGAGAGGGAGGAAAAGAGAGAGATAGAAAAGTTACAGAAGGAGAGAGAAAAGGATGGGTAAATTGGGAAATCGGAGAGGGAAAGTGAGAGGATAGACAGACAGATAGACAGCATGATTGATAGACACCATGATAGATAGATAGATAGATAGATAGATAGATAGAAGAGGAAGATAGAAGAGGAAGATAGATAGATAGACAGATAGACAGAAGTGGTGTTTGTGTTTTATAATACAAAAGTCAGTAAGGGGCTGTTACAGCCTGCAGCAGTGTGTTGGATTTATTTATTTATTTTTATGATATTCTAGCTTTGCGCCATAGTGCAGGACTGATATGATGAAGAGAGACGGTCTTCGTGCTGGGCGTTTACCTTTGGGGCACAGGTCATGTGTATGCCCGGCACAGGCAGCGTGGTGATGTACATGGTGATGCAGCGATACAGGTACAAAGTCCCCATTAGGAAGAAGAACCTCCTGCCCAAGATGGCCCTGTAAACACAGCACCACAGATCTGATGATGTGAACTGTGATGCTTTTGGGAGCAAATCATGTAAGTGGGCGTTTAATCTAATGCAAGTGACGTGGACAATAACTGGTCATCTCCGCCTCTGAGTGCTGTATAACACAACTAGTCTGGGAGTATAATGCTGAAAACACTGGGTTATTGTGTTACAGCACATCAAAAAATCAATTCATTTTAATTTAAAGTTTATGTTAGGCAGTGTAACACTGCGTTGCAGGAAAAGTAGTTAATTCTCCCTCAGGCATGCACTGGACTGTTTATGTGCTCAATTATTTATTAGTTCCTAGCAACTCGAGGAAGTCGTTTGCAATTTGACATTACTCATTCACAACACAAATATGCAAAAGACAGGAACACAACAACATAAGACATAACATTAAGTGGAAACAAGACATCGACAGGGTGGATTATTTAGGGGATTTGTTCATAAGAGAACATTCAGAATTGTGCCTCAATATGAGGCAAAATTGGCTCTGGTGTTAACACGGTCCATGTAATATAGGAAAAATGAGTTTACCTCCATATTGTGTAGTGTATGAATATTTCTCTACACATCAGGTCACTGCGTTAAATATTATCCAGCTGTAATGCGATAACGGAGTCAGTGTGAGCCTGTAAAATGACCGAGAATGTGATGCGACAGGCACAAACCTTGCAGCGGTCTATAATTATATCATCCACTGAATTCCAAGACCACTATGATTCTGTACTTGGTAAAATGAAGAATTAAGACTCCCAAGAGTAGCGCCTGCATGTTCTTACCTACCATGAAGCTCTTGTTCATTTCATCTAAAAATGGCAGAAATCTGGCCTAAAATGATTTGGCACTAATAGAACCAGTGTGGACAGACAAATGTAATTAGGGAATCTTGAGACCATTTGAAGAAAATGACTTCCTACAGTGCCTACTCATGGATAATCAAATTAGCCTGTGCGTAGTCGTATGTTAAAGTTCGAAAAAACCTAAAGTTTTGATTGCTTTTCTATGTATTGTGCATGTATAAAGTAAGAAAAAACGGCAACTCCTAATTTATTTTTAAATTCATGTGCATGTACTTTGCTAGAACATCATTGTAACGTTAATGTTAATGTTAAGGTTAAGGTTAATGTCGCTTGTCCTGCCCACATAGATTTTATCAAAGAGACCACAAATCTCCTAATACCTAATAAACTTATCTAATATGTAAACTCAGGCCCTGGTGAATTGTGAGTACATTTATTGAGTGTCCTGCAGGTGATTTCTAAATAATAACACTGTTAATGATGTCATGTGGGTAGAAAGCATCATCTGGGTAGGAAACCTCATTTAAATTAGGCTGTTTTCATGGACTATTTGGTTTCAGCAGCTGTGGTTAGATCATATCTCAAATAAACTCACTAAAGAGTGAGATATAACTGAAACTAGAATGTAATGGGAATTAAATGGCAGACTGGTCAAAAGCTTTTTCAAAATACTATACAAGAGTAAAAATAGAGCATAGAAATGAACATTCATTTTGTTTTAAAGTAAATGTGAATCAAACCTTTTCAAAGGCTTTGTATAAATGTTCTTGGCATCAGAGGTGTAATATAGACTATATCTAAGCAAATATCTAACATAAAACCACAAGTTTTCTGACTGTATTAGGAATACTTCTGTATTCCTTAGTATTAGGAATGCTAAGGAATACTTCTGGAAGATTTGCTAATTTGGATTTTATATGTTTAGTAGATTTTAATTACTTTGTCTTCAAATAGTGAAAAAAAGGGTTTCCACAAATTTAATGCCTCCCCTTCAGCTGTATAAATTTGCATTTCAATCACATTGCTACTGCAAAATTAATCTAGTTTTGTAGACACCACCCCATATTTTGCGCTTTTAGACAGGAACACCCCAAACTTATTAAGGGAATCATGAACAACAAACACCACTTGCAATCCTAGTAGTTTGCATTAGTAAATGAGCTTGCATGTATTTTGAAAGTGTTTATACAGGTTAACCTTAAGTAACTCATGGTTTCAGTATAGATTTCAAAAAAACTTTGACAAATTAATAAAGAATTACTCTTGTAAATTTAATACTTCTTGGTTTGAACCTGAGCTCAGGGCTTACAGTCTGTGTGGAATTACAAAAGTTGTCCCTGTGTTCATTCCTGTGGGCTTTCTGGTTTCCTACCCCTGTCCAAAAAACTTGGCAGTAAACAGATTAGCTGTGCTAAATTGTCCCTAAATATAAATGTGTGTATGGTGCCCTGTGATGGACTGGCATCACCTCCATTCCTGCCTTGTGCCCAGTGTTCCGAGGATTGGCTCCAGATCCAGATCCATGACCAAGATAAAGCATTTACTGAAGATGAATGAATGCTGTAAATAGATATCTTGAACTGTTATACAAATTTGACAAGCTCTCATTATTTTATACTGTTTGGGGCCCAATTGGGATGCAGTGTCCCTAAGCCCATGAGATATTAAAGCCAGCGGGGAAAAAAACAAAACAAAACTATGAACCCATTTTAATGATGTCTTTAGATTTGCGCAAACAACCAAACACAAACTGAGCTACTGAACATAGCTTACTATGTGATAATTCTGTAATTTGGTAGGCCGCTCAAGACAGTACGGTTTGGACAAAGAGTAAATCTCATTATTATAATATTAGGCTACACTCAGAAAGTTCCGATCAGCCCAGGTTAGCACAGATTAGCTAGTGTTTAATAAGTGTTTCTTAGAATCTTGAATGTTGGATGTTTAATAAAGCACTAAAATTTACACTTTATCCCCTGGGACTTTAAATTCAATCTTGATTTAACCCCCCTGACATTGCCTGTTGCATCCCACAAGACACTGAGTTTGTGAACATGCTAAGCGAGAACGTTATCTCGAGTGTTGTGCCTTTCCTTACCGGTATCTATGGAAGAGCCATTGTATAGACCAAATCCCCACCAGCAGCATCCCATTCACCTCGGTCACTGTGAAAGCCCACTTCACACGGTCCACATAGTCGAAGAACTTATCCGGCAGTGGCGGACTGCTCTCTTTCTCTGGGACTCTCTCATGTACCACTGTGATCATCACCGTGGTCAGCACCAGGTTGAATGCTGCGTACATGAACGCAATCACCGTCTTCCACCACTCCATGGGTGGAGGCTTGCCCTTGCCATCAGGTACCGAGATCTTCACATAGTCTCGGTGTCTGGTTAAGCCCTTGCGTAGGCCACTGTTCTTCACTTCCTCTGCTGATGGGCTGTGGACAGGGCATTGTGGGTGGATGTGTGGGTGGGCACCTGTGGGGTGTCGCTCGCACTGGTGGTCTGCCGACGCCATGAGAGCCCCCACACGCTACCCACTAATCACACACACACTGTGATTCACCAGTCTTGGCTGCTTCCCCGAGACCCACCCACGTAACTGCTGGAAATGAAAGCCTTCAGGGTTTGAGGTTTCAGGTGCGGCGCTCCAGCTGTAATGAAAGAAATAAGCAGGAAATCTGAGCTCATATGCCACTAGAAAGCATTTAGTCATTTTTAGTAGGTATTAGTAATCAATACAGGCTTTTTGCAGCCACAAATAAACAAGGCTCTCATACTGACAGGACAGCATATAGATGTGCTTGACAGTTATTGGAATTGCTTGTAGATGTGTGTAATCCAATGCCAGAACATTACCCTGCTGTCAGTTTGGTTTGTTTCAACATGAACATTACATTGAGGTCGCCAGGATTCTGGTGTATAAATAGCATAAAAGCCTAAAGATAGTGTATCTCTCCCACCTGAATACATGAACTGATGTTCTGATTTGTGCTTAGTAGCAAGTCTCAGTCTAAACCTAATAATTATATAATTGTTTTCCATGGACTTGAATTACAAACTGGACAGTTATAATTTCTGGAATTGATTTATGTTTTACCACACACTCCTGAAAAAGACCGTTTCAGAGAAATCTTCAGTTTTGTCATGATTTTTTCTTATATTTGTATCCAAACATTTTAGCTCCTTTTCTCATTTTCTGTTCTCGGCCTTGGGTTGTGATCACAACCCGGAAGAGTGGCATCTCTACATTGATTCGTCAATGTTAAGCCTGAAAGCTGTTGGCTATGCAGCACACATAAAAGAAACGTATGACAATATGGAACTGTTGCTGAAGCACGTCCAGTATACCAGGTACAACTGGAATATCTGTGGAGATCTTAAAGT
>JAQQZU010000026.1:0-16155 GCA_030068025.1 Parauchenoglanis punctatus
ACTTTTGTGAAGCTGCTTTGAGACAATGTCTGTTGTTAAAAGCGCTATACAAATAAAATTGAATTGAATTGAATTGAGAACTTCTTACAGGATATTAATTCAGTCTGATGTGAAGGCTAACAGAGCTGGCATGTATTCACTGTCTAATTGAATACAGAAAAAAGGTGTGAAGTGTGTGGGCATTCGGTGATTTGAGGCTGTGTACCGCTAATGAGATTTCTGCTAGGTTTCATCTCTAGCATATTAAAGAGAACAGCTTATGATAAACATATTAAAAAGACATCTTTCATCAGGACATGCTGGCAAACAGAACACACTGATTCACACAGTTCACCTCTAAAGAGCTCTTATTAATGATGAGATCTTGATTAGGATTAACCCTGAGACACAGTAAATACCCAGAGCTGCATATATTAGTCACATACACACACTATATACACTTTCTTTATGGTCAGAGGTTCTAACTTCTGTTCAGATCCTTTATGTAAAGTACATCTCCTCTGAGGTCAGCTGGAAACTTTCCTGCTTCAGCCAGAGGGTTAACCTGAACATTTTATTAGGAGAAGTATTTATCTTCCTTTTTTCCAATATAAAAAACATGTTAGCTCATGTTTTAGTGTTTCTAACATATAGTGTTATACTCTTAGTTAGGTTTAAAGAAATCTGGAGGGTGACGACATGCACAAGTTCAGAAAGAAGAGACTTGGTTAAAGATCAATCTCAGGCTACGTCCACATTAAAACGAGCTTTGTCCCCACTAACACACCTGAAAACGCATATCTGATTGCTGAAATAATATCTCGCCTCCTGCGCATGTAGGCAGTTGTAGTGTTATCAAATCAAAAGCTGCTAGCAAAGACAACAAGGTCAGCATCGCTTGTAATTCATTATCCATGCTGCGTTCCCCACTGGGAGTCGAGGACAATGCTGTTTGTCAATTTCTGGAAAAGAAATTTTTCACGTGACAGGAGCGTGACCAATCAGGGAAGCACACGTCGTGACTGATAAAACCCAATCAGGAACCGGATATGGGTGTCTTCCTTATCGTTTCCAAAAGCCTCCGTCTTCCCTCGTCCACACTAAAACTCATTCATACTAAAACAGGGCCAGATGTTTTCCAAAACTCTCCTTTATCATGGCTCAGAAACGCCGGAAAGCAAAAATAAAAAGAGAAAACAAACCTCATACGCAGGAGCTATTCAGGTGATAAGTTTCTGATAAAATTCTGAGTTTCTGGCTGTCTCCAAATATTTATGTAGGACCATGTACTGGATGTCAACTTGTAAATAAATAATATTTACCATAAAGCGCTCACCACAAAGCTACTAGAGCTTCCCTTGTGTAGCACTTTTACATTAACAAAATATACCAAAACCCGGGAGACGTTCAAATACTAAATAATCCAGATTGACCTCTGAGCTCACTCTGCTAAGCCTACATGTGGAGGTCTAAGGTTCGGGTCAAGTCTATATATCCTGTGGATTAAGCAGGAAATAAAATATTGCTAGTGCAGAGATTTGAACCCATAAAACTTTGCATAAACAATTGTGGCGATTTCATGTGAAATCAGTCACTGAGTTTACTCCCAAAGACCTTCCAGAGCACAGAGACTCTTTCGCCCCGTCAGGTTGGAGAATCTGTATTATGTACAAAGTTGTATTGAATACAGTAAACTCACTTGTTCTCACACAGTAGTCTCCTCATGTGTAGTGATTCCAGGCTCTAGTCTTATTGAACACAGATTAGTAATGTGTCCACAACTATTTAAATAACATTTTATTTTAGTCCCTTTTGATACTGTTTGCTGGAGCCACCAGGTCAGAAAGGTATTCCAGAGGTGAGATCTTCCATTAAAGGGACAACTGTTTACCCAGTGCATGGCCTGGAGGTGGAGGAGCCCCACCAGTGTTTATTCTTTCTCCTTTTCGTTGTCAGAAATATCACCAGAGCTCAGCATAATGACAGCAATCAGACCGAGAAGATCAACTTTTCAACAGGGAGCCTAATTATCACTTTGTATCATATTTTGATGGTTTGCAATTACTAATCATGATTTACTGATAGATATTTTATCACTTAGAATTAAAATGACTTTTAGGTTTGTGTGAATTAAAGTAAAAAGTGACGTTATTTGGGATATCTCACTGTCAGCTGGGATTTTTTCCGTGCACCTTGGCAGCAGAGACAGTATTGCTTTTTGCTGTTATTATATATTTGCATTCCTTTAAAGCTTTAAAGGGTAATCATGGGTTTATCCCCGAAGTGCCAGTGTGGCTGAAGGCTTTCGTTCCAGCCAAATACAAGGCACAGCTGATAGCTGATTGGAGACCGAGATAACCTGATTACAGAAGCGGAATCAGGTGCAGCTCCTGCCTGGTTGGAATGAAAGCCTGAAGCCACACTGGCCCTTTGTGGCTAAAGGATCGAAGAGCTCTGCTTTAAAAGAATTTATTATAATAGTTTGCTCTTTGGCTGTAAAATTTACAGCCTTAATCCGTTCCATCAGCTTTTCTAACAAGCATTAAAGTCAGTGTGAACTGCGGCCTTTTTTAAAGTCAAGGACAGGACTTGATGAGGAAAACCTGGCTCAACTTAATCAGCTGTTAACTCAAGTAGGAACCCCTGAGCTCAGGATGGAAGCAGGAACCCATGAGCAGTGAGGTGACAATGCTACCTGCTGCACCACTGAAGCCATCAGCATGTTTTAGGGTTCAGTGTAAAACATTTATGCGAGTACAGACAGCACCCTGTCTCTGAGAACCTGGGCTGGATCTGCTCTGCAGGATCACCAGAACCTCCTGAAGACTCTTGTTCAGAGTTGAACAATATGACAGCGACAGCAAGGTGAAGGTGTGGAAACGTCATCACTGGTGGAGAAAGAGGTGTAAGCAGGAAGCAAGAAAAGGCCAGGACCAATGTTGGGATCCTGCGTTCTGCAGAAACCACTTGGGTTCTAGATTTTAGGGTGTCAGACGCAGTGTGGACATGTGGTGATCTGCATTTGCATAATAATGCTATCGAATGTTTGTTTTCTAAAGTAGACCATCGAGCATTTCCCTCCATCCTTCTGGATGAGAGGCATAAATGGGAATTGAAAGAAGGAATGGTTATTATTTTATTAGATAAGGAAGAGGTCAAACCCAAACCGAGGAACATGATGAGAACTTTAACAGTCCCGAGCCAGCTGCGTTTCCATGAGTAGATTAGATGTAAAGAGATTCAGGCAGCTTATCGTATCCGTTCATCAGATCACATCCATTCGAATTTGACAACGAGGACATTTTCATTATGGAATCCATTAGGATACAACAAATGCGCTTATGTGAAGTAATCAAATGATTTTTTTTTCACCAAATAGAATTATGCTGGATAAAAACCCACCGACATTCAGCAAGCTGTGCATCTGTTTGTGTGACAGCGTATTGATTTTAATTACATTTAAACTGAATGGATGGGAAATTGCGTCATTTCTGCTGAAGTGATGAAGAGCGATGATGAGGATGATGATGGTGTATTTGAGAAGAACAGTTTCAGGAAAGCGATAAAGCCTCTCCATCTCACATCACCTTCGTTATTACTGTGATCTACTGCTGCAGTGATGTTCTCCTGGAGGAAGCCACCTTCTCAGAGAGTAAAATCCCGATGCTAAACACTCCAAAGGTATCAGGTGCATGAGAGCCATCTTATTTTTAGTCTTCTGATAAAAACGCATGGATTCAGAATATAACCCAATCCCACAGGTTTATAAGCTTTTTTTACGATGCCTCACAGCCTGAAGTGAAGGTGGTGGAAAAGCCTCCTAATATTAAAGATCAAAGTACAGTCATTTTTCCACGTTATATTATTACTGTTGCTTTGTGACATTTTCCACTAAGCTGACCTCAGGAGCTCCAGACCAGCTCCAGCCCCACCACAGGAATCACAGAGCTCCACAACCGCCAATATGATCATCCAAAGAATTTATCACAAAGAATTGAGGAGGAACGCTCACTCAGACTCGTGTAGTGGAAATATTTCAAAGATTTTACTTTTCACTCAAGTTGTTGTCAGTAATATCACTTGTAATGAAAACTGTTGTATTCAATTAGAAAAGAATGCAAAATATTCACATTTCACTAATGCTCTCAGACTTTTGGACCCACTGTATGTGTGTGTGTAGACAGGCAGGCAGACAGACAGACAGGCAGACAGACAGGAGGACAGACAGACAGGCAGACAGACGTTCAGACAGACAGGCAGACAGGCAGGAGGACAGACAGGCAGGCAGACAGGCAGGCAGGCAGGCGGACAGACAGGCAGGCAGACAGGCAGGCAGGCAGATAGATAGATTTTACAGCATTTACAGAAATGTTAAACACTAAGAGCTGTGTACAGTGTTGAGGAAGTGTGGATTTAGAGTTATAGTTCTATTGCTTTTGTGCCTTTCATTAAATGTATAGCATGTCTTATATTGTTTATTATTAATTAACTGTTATAAGACTGATTTTATAGTCTTATAAAGGTCAATCAGGATGATTTTAGGCATGACTGTTATGGTAGGGATTCCCAAGGTGGTACGTGGTAGGGGAACCCATAGCCTGTTGGCTCTATAGAACCTGATGTTTAAGGAACCAAGATGCGTGAGCGAGTTAAATGAGATTGTGAAGTGGTGCTTGTGCAACCGGGCTCAGCAATGACCTTGCCAAGGAGGGGATTCGAACCTGCACTCTCCGGCTCTTTGTGTGGGGGAATTTCGCTTTATATAATAATATAATATAATATATGATGATGTAATATATAATATATGTAATATAATATAATATAATATATGTAATATAATATAATATATAACTCCTTCCCCTTTCTTTTCAACCAAAATATTTATTGTTTCTTTTCTAAACCAAAATATAGCGCTTTTCTTTTCAGCTCCAGCAGCGTGACGCGCAATCTATAATGTCCGCGCGCCGAGCTGCGTGGCTCGGCGTCTTTTAAGCACGGCTCGCAGCTGCAGCGCGTCTCCCCCGATTGCGGTCACGTGATCGTCGCCTAGCGACTGGGCCTACATTAGGACCCCGGATTGGCCGCGGCTCCGCCTGTGACGTGGCTGGCGATGTTACAATGACACATTAAAATTTCACTATTTATTAAAACATAGTCTGTAATAATGTTCAGCAGATGACATTCTGTCACGTTTTTCAAAGCAGCAATAAGTTGTTTCATCGTGATAATTTTAAATTTAAATCTCACAAACCTGTTGCAGTTCCATCCTCAGCCTCTAGGGGGATGTGAATCCAGATTAGTCAATTCTGCACTAATAAATTTTCAAACTGCGGTTATACACACACTGATTTTGTGTTTGAAAGGATCAGCCCATGTTGTCGGACTTGACATCTCGACCCAACGCTCGGGCTTTTCAGACAAGGGTCCATGTGAATGGTACCATCCGGGTCACTAACTACTGGGCGGGACAAATTAATATTATTGGTTGTAAATGGGGCGCGCAAACTCAACTACTCAACACACACACACGCACACACACATAGGACAACAACATAACTCTTGAGTGCAAACAAAATTTTACTGCAGCTTATTTTTGAACAATTTTAAAAAGCTGCACGTGCTGTTTTTTCCCTCCAATAAAGTTGTGGAGTGTGTGAGCTCTGAGCGAAAACTGAAATAAATCTGTCTGAAGTCTGCCAAATGAAATAAATGAAAATGAAATAAATGAAATAAAGCACGCGCCTGTTCTCGCGCCTCTCCATTATTATAAGCGCTACTACTCTGATGCACTGAGCCACAGTGCTCCATTTCTCCCCACGCACTGCCGTGTTTATGAAATTAAAGCTCACAAGAGCACACACACACACACAAACAAACAAAATGTGCGTGAGCAGTGAATCTAAGCCATCGCACAGGACGCCTCACTTACAACAGGTTTCACGTCAACACCATGCACGCAGTTTGCCAACAAGCGCCTGCCTGGTGAAGATTCATCTCACACACACACACACTTACTGCACCATCTGCGAGTGCTGATCTGAGGGAAAATGAAATAAAGGTGCAGAGACGATGCAGCCAGAAGGAAAGAAAGAGCACGTGAGAACCTGACACAGTGTGTGTATGTGTGTGTGTGAGAAAGAGATATCCACCCATTTCCAGCCTGTGTGTTAATTGTTATGCATCTCTCCCAGGTTGTGACCCGGGTCCTGTGTGAACAGAGATTAACCCGTCTTGACTGATGTGGTTTGAACTGACAGCAGAAGCTGAACGGTGGTGAGATGACCCGGGCGTGGCCCGACTCTGGTGTGAAAGAGGGATAATTCTGTAGTTCATACTGCTGCTGCTCTTGCTGTTGAGATGTAGTTAAAAAAAGGACAAACTATTTAAAAGGGCTGTCGAGGAAACACACACACACACACACTTTTGTGGCAACTGCAGACATTTTCTCATGTGTATGGGGTCTCCAGGTATCAAACCAATCATTCTTGCAAAGTAACTACACTGCTGCATAAATCAGGCTTACAAAAGGAAGAAAAGAAAAGAAATGGAGAAAAGACTGAGTCACGGAAACACAAGGGAGTGTACGGCAAAGATACGCTTACAGCAATATCGAATATTACAATACAGTGAGCTGGTTACTGTGTGTGTGTGTGTGTGTGTGCAGCATAGCAAATCATTTTACAAACCAGGATTCACTTTTCTGATGAGCTGCAAATGATGCACAGGTCAACATTCGACCCTGCGTATTTTTATTCCGCATGTCCGTGGACTACTAAACCCACCTGGGATCGGGACGGCGGCCGAGTTAAAGCCTTCTGAATTCTGACTTACTCATCATACTGTAGCCGAGTAATCCGAGTAAACTTCCTACACTGCTGTGTGTTGAGCCGCTGTAATGTTGTGTGCTTTGAATCGTGATGCTGAGGCACATTTCATCCAGCTGTATAAACCTGTACACTGATGGATTAAGAATAAAAGAAGCCTTGAGTTTCAAAGTGGCACAAAAGCACTAGCACTTGTAATATATTACACTGGCGTTAGTTCACTAGAAGAAAATGCATGAATTTACTACTGAGAAATATTCACATTTACCAAATGCACTGCAGTGGAGAGCTCGTGTCTCGCTGACTCTGTCTCCAGGTGATCAAGGACAGGCACAGCACTGATTCATCCGCAAACACTGCAGGCAAAAGTTGTATAAAAGACACAGGAATGTGATGAAGCACAGCATCAGCGCGCTGACGTATAAAACACCTGGATTTCATCCTCACTGCTCACAATGCATGACTTTAGTCCTTTTTGCTGCGTCTCATTTTGGTGTCTGAGTCTCAGAAAATAGCGACGATTAATAAATCAACCATGTGGCATTGAGGACTGAACCCTCGCCTCTGTGAGCTCAGTGTGCTGTTAGGCAACGTCCTGAAGCAGAGAATGCTGAGAGCTGAAGTAAACACCACTGAACACGATGGCTCACACTGGCACTGTTATTAATTACCCCTGAACACACTGCTCTAACACACAGCATCGCTGAATCCTGCACTCTGATTGGTCAGAAGGTGGTGATTTATTCTCTATAACAGCGGCTCTGACAGCCGCGCAACTTTATATTAATGCACTTGCTCTGATACATTATCGTTTCTATAGTAACGGCTCATTCACAGAGACATGTACAGCGCACACTCCACTCATAATAAACTTATTAAAACCCCTGTGTAATCATTTAGCTTCCAGTGTCTGCACTGATTACCTGTCTGAGGTGGCGAGAGCTTACCCATCACTAACATACCAACTGAATGCCTTCTCCGCATGCTATGAGGCTAACGTCAGTAACACAGCCACAGTGAGCAGTGCTATTAATGAGGAGCTCATGTTATTCCTCTCTGAGTACGATGTGAGAAAGGTTCTGAAGCAGGAAGGTTCTACACAGCACTCCCGCTGAACATCTCGACCCCCAAGGCTGCATCCTGAACGCCACACTATTTTTCATCAACACAGAACCACTCTGTAGCCACCTACAGCTCCAGTCTGCGGGGGACACAGTGGTGATCGATCTGACCATGACCAGTGACGAGCAGGCCTACCTGAAGCAGGTGGAGGATCTAGCTCAGTGGTGCCTGGCTAATAACCTTGCACTGAATGTCAGTAAGAGCAGATGAGCAAGGAGATAGTGATGGATTTTAGGACGTAGCAGACAGGAAATTACTCCCCACCAATCACCAACAGGTCTCTGGTGGAAAGAATGACCAGCTTCAGATACCTCAGTGATCAGATACAAGATCTCTCCTGGTCACTCAACATCCACAACACAATAAAGTAGGCGAGGCAACATCTTTACCACCTCAGACAACTCCAGGAGGATCATGGTCTCCTTCCACATCCTTAGCATGGTCTATACCTGTGCACCTGAGCGCATCCTGACAGGTAACATCACAACCTGGTACAGCAGCTGCTTCATGTTCTGCAGAGAACACAACAGAACATATTACCCACACTTCCCTCCCTGCAGGAGAGCTACTGAAAATCATCAAGGACAGTTCCGACCCCAGGCACAGAGTCTGCCGAGGTCAGCAAACGCCTCTGCAGCCACACGGCCTTCACTGAAAGCCCACTAAACACAGGCCACTAGGATCCTGAACTCCCACTAACCCAACTCCCACTACACACACACACACACATGCCACATTAATGCACCCATCTGCCTGCCACCTACACACACACACACACACACACACACACACACACCCTGCAGACTGGGCACTGTGCTCACTGCACACCACTGAACCACTACACATGGCAGGAAACTCCACTCCATCCTCTCCCACTGCTACCTATTCATTATTACACTCATTTTATTACATTCTTACTAAATTCCTTCATTTATTGTTTTATGTCCATGCACATTTTTATTACATTTATATTTTTTAATTACCCTCTGTTACTCACATTTACTCTTGCTTACTTGCTCAGTCCTTCTTTTTGGTTTCTCCGTAACATGACAAGCTGTGTAACGTTTTCATCTTATTAACTTGAGGAGAGAGAATAAAGCGAGGCTGCTGAGAGAACGACTGTTTATAGCTGCTATAACGTCAGTGACAACAGGAACTCACCTGTTTCCCAAAACGTTAAATGTAACTATAATTGGATAAAAGTATGGATGTGTTGTTCTTGGGCTGATAAAGGAAAATAATCAACTAATCTAGTGATAATTACTGCAGCACCACAATCAGGTGATTATTTTTCTGTTTACAGTTTTTTATTTAGATTTTAAATGCTTTGTGTCGAATGTCACTTCCTCTAGCGCTTGTATTTAACTGGTGAAAAACAGCTTGGTGACTGGATTTTATCAGTGACATCAGATTAAAGTGTCTGCCAGATATGTAAATGTTAATTGATTTGATGTTGTAATCCTGGAAGGCGCGACTGACTTAAGCAGCTTTGTAGGTTGATCTTGATGAAGGAAATGCTTTGTTTAATGCTTTGGTTTTGGCAGGAACTTGGTTAGCGAACTCGCTCACAACTCACAGCCATACGCACAAACAGTCAGTGATATTTGCTGGCATAATTTTAGCAGTTTGTCTCTGCTTCAGGGAATTCTGTAGAGCAGAACGAGAGCACAGCAGTAATGAACATCTGACGATGCAGAGAATGATGAATGCATCACCAGAGCTGCTGCAGGACATCAGAATCTGAGAGTGTTACACTGTTGGCTCCATTTCTAGGTACTGTATTTTTACACAGTGTCATTTTTATGCATAAAGTTTACCATCTTCTCTACACTGATCTGTTCCTGCTTATATAATCTGAGCTCTATTAATGAGACAGGAAATGAGATGTGGTCATGAAGGCCATATTTATCCTTGCCTTGATAATAATAACTCATTTCAGAGTGTACTCTCTGAGGAAACAGCTCTCGCTGTGGAATTTTAAATATCAGTGTGGCAATAATAATAATAATAATAATAATAATAATAATAATAATAATGACATAATACAAGCATAAAGAAATGAGATCTTATTATAGATTTGGTGTTTAAATATTTAGACAAAATAAATTAAATAGATTAACAAATTAAACAGTCGTTCCCTCACCAGCCTCTCTTTATTCTCTCTCTTCAAGCCCGCAGCGTGTGACATGAGAGAGAAAGTGCAGTGCAGTGTAAACTCCTCTGTCCTGAAGATGTGGAACCCTTACAGTTCCAGCTTTACCTCTGCCTGTTACACAGCTCACGACTTTTTAAAACGTGTGCATGTTGAGCGTGTGCTGCACACGTCCCTGTGAATGAGCTATTGCTATAGAAATTATAATATATTAGAAAGAGTGCATTAATATAAAGCTGTGATGTGCAGCTGCACTGCTGTCAGATCTGCTGTTACAGAGAATTAATCAACACCTTCTGACCAATCAGGATCCAGAGTTCAGCAGCGCTGTGGGAGAGGTGTCTATACTTAGCTATGAGTCTTTGTACTTTTTCATGCACATTTATTCCCAGTGAGACTGAATCCAATACCAACAACCCCACAGTGCAGCTGAACGTACCCCAGGGGTCACCTGGATGCGGAGCGTGATGAAGTAGAGTGTGTTGTGTAACCTGTAGGTGTGTTCTGCCCCCTGCTGGTCATTACTGCTACCGCACTGAAACTGTAGCTGTACAAGACATGTCATTATCATTGCTTTACTGAACAAGTGAACACATATCATTTCAAATATTGGGAAATATATCTCTGTTTTACAGCATCCATGAAACCAAACCCACTAAATGTCTTGCTGCAAAATACATTTCTTTGTCTTCTTATAGTAAATGCGCTGACACTGACTTATTCCTTGTGAAAATCACATGGTTTTATTCTCATTCTGCTTCACAGACTCAGTCCAGCATCACTGATAGATAAACTGGTATTAATCAATCAGGAGAAAAGTTAAATCATCTTCACTGTAACCGACTTTCATGGGAGGAGATCACGGTTGTGGTTTCTTCTTCCGTATGAGTATGAAGTGGATTTGCTCTGTATTCCATCAGAACAGGATAAAAATGGACCAGGTGCTAGACTAGGGTTAGGGTAACCCTAGACTGGACTAGATTATTGATCTTATACATCACATAATGTTCCTCATAGTTTTTATTCCCATGAGAATTGAAATGGCAGATCCTTCATCCTCTCCTGATAGATCTGGTCAAACATCTCGTTCTGGGCCACAGTGAAGGTGTTCTTCCAGTCTCCAACCATCCCTGAAACATTCAAATATAGTGCAAAATCTCAAATCAAGATTCTTATCTAAATATAAAACTACAGTATTTATGTAATGGCACCCAGCCATGAGTCTGCTTCATGATCAAATCCATTTTTAACCAACAGAACTGAAGACCAACTCTGGCTCTCAAAATAAACTTAAATGTCCTGACCAACTCTGCTATCGTCAACGCTAAACTCTGGATTGAAATCATCTCCAAGTTTACAAGACAAATTATTTTCCCAATACATCTGAAGATCCATGTAGGCCATTAATTATGATGGCATGTGAACTCTGACCTTTGCGCATGAACTGGCCCTTCTGTAGCAGATCTTCAGGAAGAAACTCGTAGTTTGCTTTTGGGTCCGTCTTCATGTTCTTGAAAGTTGCTTTCTCCACGATACGACACACAGCAGCTTCGTTCAGATCTCGATCCAAGAACCTGCTGATCTTCTCCACAGCTGACCTCAGATCCTGATGCGTACAGGAGACACCAGAGACCAGACTCACATCAGCCTCATCAGAGCTCCGGACAACAACATGAGTGAACCTGACAGGTTCTGCTACATATAACACTCTTTCAGAGTGAAAAAAAACTTACTTTCAGAGGACGATAATGTTAGCAAAATATACAATCATATTTTTATGGACTCGGGTCGGGTGTGAACACAGCATTTTAATTACAGCTGTATACAAAGCTACAGGAATACCAAACTTAGAACACAAAGAACAGTAAAGTCTATAGCATGAACTTGTGCATACGAGCCACGGTCAAAACATGGCAAGCCTCACATGTAAACAAACATGTAAAACCAATTACATCACATGAATGTGCAAGGGCTGATGGGTAGTGTATTTCAAGCTCCACATGATACAAAAAGTCCAATAAGGTGTCTGAACAGCGCCCTCTGGTGCTGACGTGACAAGGAAACACAAATGTTTTTTTCATCAAATGTTTTACATTGGACATATTTAACTGTTTTTAATTTTTGAAACCACGAACACTGTCAGTTTGAAATGAATATATCGTGCCCACACACACACACACACACACACACACACACACACACAGCAAGTGAGCAACTGGAGGAAATGGACTGGTATTCTACATCATATCTATACAAATGTTTGAGGCCGCACTCACGCTAGGTGACCCGAGCTGCTCCCAGGAGCGTTTCACCCCTAAAGACCAGATCGACTGATCAGTGTGATCGCTCCGTACCGGATCGGTTGGGCTCATGCACATTGTGATAAATAAATCTGTACTGCATGTGAGAGGGTTGTGTCACCACACTCAAAATAATCCACAATGGTAAAAAAAAAAATGGAGTTCAGGTGTGGAATTGCACTCATCGGTGACACTAGTGACAGGCCAGGGGCACTATCCTGAGAGGCCAATGAGATTTCAGGGGGGGCCAGTAAACACCACCCACCCCACCCCCAACCTCCACCCCACCCCAACCTCCACCCATGTTGTTGTTGTTTTAAGCTGTAAACTCAGCATTTTGTGGTTGTTTACCGTGATCATGTCCTCATATGTCAGGAACAGGATGTGGTACTCGTCTCGGTGTGTGTACCACTCTCGGATGTGATCGAACCACGACGATCCGGGAACTGCACAATCAATCAACACACATTACCCAATGAAGTGACACCCTGTGTGTGATACTCCTACATTTCATTTTTTTGCTTTACAACCCTTTATCGCACAGTCAAGAAAAAAAAAGTCTGTTTAAAAAATACCCCCAAAAAAAACATTTTGGTGGTCAAACATACTAGTTTGGATTAATGAGGCTTATTTTTTTTTTTTTTACAAATAAAATTGACATTACAGCAACAATCACATCATAACAATCCTCCTAACTTACTACAGACTGTGTTCCTCATCCCACGTCTACTCTAATATCGGACGCCTTCAGTGTGATTCTGATGGAGTCCAGATCACATGGACTTCCTGAAGGAACACTTTTACAGCAGCTATTCTGAGTTCCAGTGTGATCAGAGCTGAACACTGTGGATTATCTGGACTGGACTGGGGAAAAACTGAGTGAAGCACAGAGATGAAACACAGGAGAACCCTTCAGCCTTACCATCTCCAGCCAGATACCGTTGCAGAAACTCCTCAAAGCTCTTAGGGGTCTCCAGCTTGGTCAATGCGTAGCAGAAGTGGAAATAAGACACCACGTTGTCCTTAGGGTTCCTCATCACATACACAATCTGACATTTCAACACAAACAAGAACAGATAACACACATTAAGGGTTCTCCGGTTGTGTCTCTGGAACCCGGCATCAGAGTATTCCCCTATCAGAAACCCTACAGCAACATAAGAACCCTGAACTGTCCAAAGAAGCACTCTGAAGAGATCTTTTTTTTCCCCACAACCTCAAACTACTGTCTGTTTAACACTGAAGATTAAAGATGAAAATCATTTCAGTACTTTATTTCTCATTTTCTCTTCTCTTATTTTTCATAATTTAAAAAATAAGTTTTTTCATTTTCATTTCAAAAATAGTTTTTATTGAATTTTTGTCCTTTAGCACACATTATAAAAAACATATTGAAGATATTAAGCAAAAGATTCATCTTTTTTAATATGAACACTCCTTTTTCACTCTTTCACACCTTGTCCACGTTTTGTCACGTCACTGCTTCACTCTGAAATGGATTCGTTTTTTCAGAAATCTGAAGAATACTGATATTGGTATATAAAAGAGACTGAAAGCTGGTGAACATTACTTTTTTGTCCTTCAGGCCAGGGGGCATGAATCTGGGCGTGAGGTGAGACGCAAACAGGCGAGGAGACGGTCGTGAGGAATAATCAGAGTGACCTTCAGGAAACTCCAGCCATGGCATTTTCTGATTGTTAGGAAGTTTGTTGCCCTGCTTGCAATCTGACTCACAGATCAGCGTGATGATGTTCTGAGCCCATATTGTACCTGTGAAAACATCCACCACATTATGAGTTCACTTTAACTGTGCACTTTAAAACACACTGCTGTTTGATGAGTTAGACGGATTAAATCTCACCTGACTTTGGGTACGTCACCAAAAAAATGTCGCTGTCTCGTATGTGGAAGCTCTGCAGAGAATCGAGGTATTCTGCTGTCGTCATCCCAGCTGCAAAAACCAAGCCTTTATATCTGCAGAGGTACTCATTGACTTGCTCCATTATACCTGCTGTGCAGCACCGGGTTGTGTAAACCTCTGCAAAGTGCTCCTCAGGCTTTGTAGTGCGAGTGGGTGCAGGGGGACTTTGGAACGATGGTGATAATAGGACAGGAACACACAGAGTTCAGGCAGGAACACACTTTATATAACACACACCACATGTTTGCTGTGTTTCACTTTATAGGAGTGTAAAACGCTTTACTGCAACAAGTCAATTATATAAAAGGAGATATTTTACTGTTTATAAGCATCATGTGCTGATGGTGTTAATCAAACTTTCACCGTGTCACACTGCTCGTGTGTGAACTCGGAGTTATTACGATAATAAGGCAGGTTGTAAAAGCAGGTTAATCATAAACCCTGGGGAAGATATTACTGCTGTTAGACTTCCTGTCATGTCACTGCTCTCCTGATCAGCTTTCAGGGTTTCATTTTGGACGTCTTTGTGTCGACGGTTAAAATTGACCCAGTGAGTTTCAGAGTTTAGACTCGTAAGGTTTCTGAACAGTTTGATCAAAAGGGGATGAAACGGCACTGAAGGCTATGGGAGAAGCACGAGGATCACACACTCACGGTCAGTTTAAACTTTTACCTGTATTTACAACACAATTCTTAATCAGAAGGCGTTGATTACTTTTCTATGACAGCAGCTCTGACAGTAGTGCAGGCTGTAATTCAGCTCACGGTGTGATAATTCTCTGCTCTGCCAGGCAAAAGCAATGCACAACTGTTAATAATAAACATTAATATTGAATAATATCATTTCATTCATTTTGGCACGAGCCATAAGCCCAACCCGCTTTTACCTTTAAGAATGACGTACAGTGGTGGAGTTGGTGTGCTGGTTGTACGTTCTCTAAACTGCTATGTTTTTTTTTCTTATTTCTGACAGTAGACGTTGTTTGACTTTATTCCTTCAGACCATTCTCAGCCCCTGTCTCCTGTCCAGACCATAAACCTGGTCCTGATTGGTGAGAGAGAAGCTGGGAAGAGTGCAGCTGGGAACGCCATCCTGGGCACCATGGCCTTCGACCAGGTTGGAGTGAGGACCAGGACGAGCGTGCATCGAGAAGGCATGGTGCGAGGAAGGCGTGTAGTGGTGGTGGACACACCAGGCTGGGACTGGTTTAACCTGAGCGGCTCCTCAGCGTCCCCCATCACTGTGAAGAAGGAGATGATCTCAGGTATGACCCTGTGCCACCCAGGTGCTCATGCTCTCTTACTGGTGGTTCCTCTGTCATTCTCCTTCTCCGTAAGAGAGCGCCATGTTGTTGAGGAACATGTAGATCTGTTCGGACCACAAGCCTGGAGACACGCAATGGTCCTGTTCACTGTGATGGACACCAAGTGCCTCCGTGACTCCGCCCTGCAGGATGAGGTGGAGGTGAACAGTGAGCTGCAAAAGCTCGTGGAGAAGTGTGGCGGGCGGTATCACGCTCTCCATGGGAGACCCAAGAGAGGAGAGGACCAGGTCGCCGAACTTTTGTCTAAGATCCAAAAGATGGCATTTGCTGATGGAGGATCAATGCTCCTCAGTGACCAAGTGCTGGAGTGGTACAGAGAGAGGGAGGAGCAGGAGGAGAGAAGAGAACAGGAAGAGAGGAGGAAGAGAGAAGAGGAGAATCAAAGAGTCAAGCTGTCTCTCAGGAAGAAGGAGATGGAGAGGAAGAGGATGAGAGGAGATAAATTAAAAGCCAGTGAAAAAGAGGAGAATGGACGGCAGAAAAGAGACGTTCACAGGGAAATGAATGGTCAGTAGAAAAGCTCTTTTCTACC
>JAQQZU010000026.1:42438-69791 GCA_030068025.1 Parauchenoglanis punctatus
GACCTGTCCGATCACGGAGGAGAAACACCGACCTGTCCGATCACGGAGGAGCTCCTGTACAACAGGAAACGTTTAATCCCATCCCAATAGAGCTTAATGGTGTTAGTAGCTCCAGAGCCGGGGGTACTCAGTGTTAGTGGTGCTGTTCTATTTTTCAGTGCAGGAATTCACACACATGTTCCTCCTGCTCTCTGCAGTGTTATTTATTATTGTGATGTTGTAGAACATCTCATTTCTTATTCACACACATTCAAACACACACACACACACACTCAAACACACACACTCAAACACACACACACACACACACACACACACACACACACACATGCCTCTCTGGACTCACTAGCAGTTCCCACACAGGAATTCAGTTTCAGTGCCAGGATCCTGCTGAGGGTCTCACACTCCTCACACACCTCATCATTACCAGAGGGTTCTCCTCACTTCCTGTTCTCCTCACTTCCTGTTCTCCTCAACACCTAGTTTTTATAAAGCTACTCTGCTTACAGAGATGAAAGAGAAGTGGCACCTTGATCAGTTCCTCTTCCTGCTGAAGATGCAAGATGAAACAGAACTTCATACAGTGTAGCTTCAGTTTCAGCTTCATACAGAGGCGGTGTTCAGCTTCCACCAACAGTATGATGTGACAGTGGAGGCTTCGCTCACTGTGTCCTGCACATGGCAGCTTGGTGAACTACGCAGATGAGCCATTGTTCATTACTAACGTGGTTTTTTCAAACCCACTCATTCTACACACCGCACAGGCTTCAGTAGCATGCTACTTTAACTCACTCTCCTCATCCTCACTTTATTTAAAACTCTCACACCTCACGTTTCTTTTTCTATGTAAATCAAACAAAATAAGCAGTTCTTCCTGTTCCTCGTGTCACAGCGCCACCTGCAGGCGTGGAGCACTCGATACGAAACCACGGAGAGCGTGCAAGAGTGTGTGTGTGTTTGTCTAGGTGACTTTGTCTTCACATTACTCTGTCCCTTATTCGAACCGCAGTATTCTGCTTCATGTCACTGTAAAGATCTGCGCTCCGTCACGCTGCTCATGTCAGTGAGGTTCTGTGTCTCGTCTCGTCTCTCTAACAGCAAGCCTTCTGCATTTGGAGAACTTCAAGGTTCCATTTAAGGCCCTGATTATTTCTTCTTTATAAACGTTTAGTTGTGTTCTGGATTTTATAAGCACACATTTTCCCAACACTCTAAACCTGAAAATAAACCTTTCAGTAGTTTTATTCTTTTCAGTGGTCCTGGTGAAAAGAAAAGAAAAAAACCTGCTGTTAATGACACAATTACAGATAATTTCAGAAAATCATTTTCCTTTGAAACTTTCAGCACCTTTCTCTTTAAATTAATCACTAATCCCAGAAATACTGAGAGAGCGATCTGCAAATTAGTTTTCATTTTACACTGAATATTTATTGCTGAATTAAAATTATTTCTCTAAATTAAAGTTTTTATGTTGCATGCTGCTGTTGTGTTGTCGTTTCAGTCCTAATTACCTTAATGGATTTATTTAATTTGATTTTATTTTTATTGTTTTATTCTTTGGCCTTTCAAAAAATTTAGTTCCATTTGAATGAATTGAGTTACATTAACACAGTGTGTTTAAAATTTTTAAAGGCCTGAATAAAATTAAGCCCTGTGCTCTGAGCTGAAGACGGACCCGAGTCACTGAGACGCAGCGGAGCTCCTCACCGCGCTGTCCTGCCACACCTCTACCGTAATAATGCCATGGGATCATGCTAATACTGGCTGAGTTAATCACACTCACTATGCACAACTAAAAGTAGTCATTAGAAACCTATATAGGGTTAGGGTTAAGGTTAGGAATATAAACTAGGGTTAGGGTTAGGGTTATATACTGTAAACTTAGTATAAATTTTGAAATCACTTTTTAATGGGAAACTAAATATTTTATGTAAAGCATATGTAATATATTCTCCTTGATCAGACCAAACACACGTCAGTGAGGTTTCCCATTTCTTACAAAAGCATGTTTAGATTGTATCACTGACTTTTCTCCCCTTGCTGGAGTTTGCACACCTCATTCATTCAGAGATATTTCTTAATTTTCTGCATCATAGAAAAATACTGAAGACATCAAAACTATAAAATAACGCATATGGAATTATGTAATGTAAAGTGTGTGTGTATGTTTATAATTAAACCGAAAAAGGATTAAAAACAAAATATGGTTGATATTTTAGATTCCCTTGATGCAGCTCTGCACACTATCAGCGTTATCTTCCCCGGCTTCACAAGGTCGTCACCTGGAACGCTTTTCATTAACAGCTGAGACTCGTCTAAATGTCATTAGTGGAGTTTCTTGCCTTCTGAATGTGTGTGAGATCCTCAGTGGTGTTGTGTGGAGGTGGTGTTGGTGTACAGCAAGCAGCTCTCTTACACTACTGGAGGAATCCATATTATGTCACAAACCTCTCAGCTAAGTAAAGAGAATCGACAGAACACCATCACTTTCGGTCATGAAGTGAGTTTTAAGGAATAAAAAAAATGAAAAAACATTGAATTAGGTGGGATGACTAAACTTTTGACTGGAACTCACATACTTTTGGCCATATAGGGTTGATAGATAGATAGCTAATCTATCTATCAACCCTATATGGCCAAAAGTATGTGAGTTCAGGTGTTTCAGCCACACCCATTACTAACAGGTGTGTAAAATCCAGCAGTGTAATCTCCACACTGGAGTGTCCTGCACAGAGCCCTGACCTCCACCCCACTGAACACCTTTGGGATGAACTGGAACTGGAGCCTCCTCGACACCCCAACATCAGCGCCTGACCTCTCTAACGCTCCTGTAGCTGAATGAACACGAATGCACACAGCCGCGCTCCGACATCTAGTGGAAGCCGAACAGCAGCGTGGAGCGCGTTATAACTGCACAGAGGGAAACATCTGGACTGGGACGTTCTACACGTACATATCAGTGTGATGTTCAGGGGTGCACATACTTTTGGCCATACAGTGTAGCTTTATGTTATTTTATGATCTACATTTGTTCTTATGATCATGTGTATACTAATTTGAATAGTTCAGATTGTGTGTGATATTTATTTAAACAGATATTTATTAGATAAACTGGATTGAATTCATGCAGTGATGTTTTTAAATTAATCTAACCCTAAACTGATATAAACAGAATATAATCAAGTTTATAGTTTACATTAAATTTGTGTTTTGTGGTGTTCAGAGTGTAGGTCATGGTTGGATGGAAGTGTTTATGTGATATTTGTAAATGACTAAATGATTCCTGAAATCTAAATGACTCATGAGCGAAGTCTCTCGTGTCTTATAGAGCTGGATGCGTCTTTAACGCTCCTGAGATGTTTAACAGTAATTACTGTTTATCTAAACGACTCCCTGTGCGGCAGAAGAAGCACATCGTCACTCACAACAAGCGCTTATTAAAGAAATCTCCAGTAAGTCCACACAGAGTGACTTATTTTAAATGAAATTCAGACTGAAATTCAAATCAGTCGAGTCATTCTCTTTTAATTAGAAATTTATTGCAAATATAGAAATAGATCTTTTGTACAGAAGTTGTGAGGGGAAAATTTTAAATGTCAGTAACAGTAAAAGATATATATATATATATATATATATATATATATATGGTGTGGAAGTAATGCAGTTTCAGAGAGTTCGCTTCTCTCATCAAACCCATAGAGTTCTTTCTCAGAATTACTGCAAAGAAGAAAGTAAATAATGTACAGAGTTGATCAGAAAGAACAAACGGGTAATGAGACAAGTTAGAACTGCCAGGAGTCATGGGCTCTCACAGAAACGTGACTGTAGATGAACATATAAACGGCTCGGTACAGTCGGACCGGTTCCACGTGTTGCCATGGAAAAGCTTTGGTTCACACTTTCAGGATGAATCGCAGCACATCATTGAAGGTATGAAAAGTAAAAGAAAGTGGTTATTAAGCATCAGTTCTTGGCACATTTCTAGAAAAAGCACAGCTTTATTATCCTGGTGTGTAAAAGCTGAGTGGGACGGAGAGCTGCACGCTGAGGAACAAACACTTCCTTTCAGATACAGGAAGTTAGAAATGCTTCATTTCAGTGAGGTTTTATAAATCCATCATTATTAGAAAAAACTAAAGTGTAAGACGACACGTGACCGCGAACGTGAGAGTCGTTTTGGTCCTTAAGGTTTCATTACATATCTTTCATATGTTTAACGGTCTTTATGAGGTGAAGGATAAATAATAAAAGGTCCCAGGAGGTTCTCGTGATGTTCTCACAGCGATAAACAACAACACAGCCTTGTGGTTTTTAGTAGCTGAAATGGTTCAGGTTCCATATTATACTGGAGTAGCTCAAAGTCCAATTTAAGGAGCTGTTTTGTTCCTTCTTTCTTCTGTTTTTGGTAAACACACATTTCCTCACCACTCTCATCCTGAAAATCAACTGTTTAGTAGTTTTATTCTTTTCAGTTGTCTTGAGGACATGAAAAGTAAAAATATATGAATAATTAAAGGACCAACCAACAAATGTTCAGAATTATCTGCTGAAGCATTTAGTGTCTCTTCTCGATTTTACACACTCACATTTCTTTGCTTGGCTTTGTGTGGTTTCTCAGGCCAAAACCAAATGAACCGCAGAACCGCAGAACCCCCTGGAGATTACAGATCCTCTCAAATAAGTTAGCGTTCACAGCTAACACGGACAATGTGCCGAGAATACCGACACACAGCCTGACGCATCGGTGTAGGTCTGATAAGCTCTCTGTGTGTGTGTGTGTGTGTGTGTGTGTGTGGTTCATTCCAAGGTTAATGTAGTGGACGTGACACACACACTGATGTATTGATCAGGAGCCAAAACTGAAGGTGTTGACATTTAAAATAGATGAAAATAACTGTTAACTCTCTTGGTGCCTGTGTGTGTGTGTGTGTGTGTGTGTGTGTGTGTGTGTGCGCGCGAACATGTGTGTGTGTGTGTGTGTGTGTATGCGTGTGTGTGGTGCATGTATGTGTGTGTGTGTGGGTATGTGTGAGAAGGGAAATGTGGTGATTACGCTGGAATGCAGAACATGTCACTTTGACACTAAAGGCCAGAAAAATCCTCAGGGAATATTTTCCAGGAGAATCCGGTATCCATCAGTTTACAGATAAAAGCAAATCGGAGTTCCTGCTGGATTCCAAAGCTTTTCCACGGCATCAGCTGTAGGAATTTTCCCTCCAACCTCTTTCAGCGAGGATTAATGATTTAATACAGAGACAGAGAGTAGAGTCGGAATGAGTTCATCATTTCACATCAGAGATATAAAAACAAACCTAAACCTAAACCTTCAAACTTAAATTAAATTCTGACAAATATTTCAATTCCTAATTGTTTTGTTTTCAAGACACATCCATTCAATATACACAATGATTTAATTCTTCTCTTGGAAAATACAGCAAGTCATGCAAATATAACTTTCTTTATTTGTTTTTTTTTCTCTAATCTCAAACCTGTGGAAAAAAAAAAAGCCATGGAGCAGCTCTTTGAAGCCGTCCACATCACTTATACAACATCATAATGACCCTTGACCCTGAAACTGACCCTTGACCCCGTCCCTTAAACAACAAAACAACAAAAAGGACACCTAGAGTTCAAGATCAGTAAAAAAACATCCATTACAGAATTCTTTTATAGAATACAAAATTCACAGATCTAGCTCATAGTCTGATATATACGTTTCCCATTCTTTGGAATCGGAAATCAAATTTCTGAGAAAAATAAATCAGGGAAAACATGGAGAATGTGCAGAAAGTTATCATATGATTCCTGAGCCTAAGCTGAAGCTCAAATATTTGCTCTCCTGCTCAAGAGACTGCATCTGTGAATACGAGACAATGACGAAGAAACGCGACGTTACACAAGAACACAATATTCAGTGTGTTATTTACAGCTTTGTTTCTCCTTGATGCTCTAGAGCTCTGATTCTCAAATCAAATCCAGCTGGTTGAAGATAAATTCCTAAAGAGAAACACTACAGCATCGGATCTCCATCATGTGCTACGTCAGGAAAAATATTCTCCCGACAAAAACAAGAAATCATTATATAAAAAATATTTAAATGCAGCCTCCTGAAAACACCGCCTCCATACACACCCACTGGTGGAGGCTGGCTCGCTGCGAAGGTGCCAGCGTGAGGTGTTCATCCTCCGCACGAGGACGAGGACGAGGACGCTTCCTCAGGAATACGGCTCTACTGCAGGGAAGAGGTGACGTGCAGAAACTTTCTCTAACTTCCCCTCAGAAGCACTTTCCTCGATGTCACTTCTGTCTGCAGATATCTGTGTTTTTTACGCATTACACTCTTAGTGAAATTACACCAGCGAGAGGGTTTTTTTTCTTCACACGCGTGTTTATGTAACTGTGAGAATCGGCACGAGGTGAGAATGTGTGTGAAGAATGAGTGTGAGGTGTAGGATCGTGTTCAAGGTGTATGCAGGTCCTGCAGAAGCCTGACTCTGTCTGAAAGGATTAACAAGTTTCAGTTTACATAGATTTAAATGAATATCAAATATACCTCAGGGTTATAAAGGTAAAAACTGGACATTTTGAGAGGTTATTAGACAATAATTTCGGCTTTCAGAAAGGGGGCCAAACAACACTTCTTCTTGTGATAAGGGCGCAAAAACTTTTGGCCTTAAACATTATGAAATGTAAAATTAAACAGAAGCGTCGGCTGCGTTTTTGTGTTTTGTGACTCATCACTACAAATTAGGTGTTAAATTTAATTCGAAGTGAAGTCCTAAAAGTTCTTCGCTCTTACTGGAGGACACGCTGGGATCGAGGCTGAAATTCCAAACGTTCTCTGAAAGAACGCGGATCAGTCGCTCGATCCGCACGTGAGGAGAAGCCGAGAGTGAGTTAGCGGTGGTCTATTCTTCAGGCTCTGAGAGCTGTGATAGAGTCGAGAACTCAGCTCCATATCTCTCTCAGCGCAAAGGCGATGAATGTCACGGTGCACAATAGGAGCGAGCGTGAGATCACAGCAGCTTCACTCGGCTCGATGATGGAGTTAATTGAGAAGCGGCTAATGGAGAGGCAAGTGAGAGGGATTAGTGACGGCGTGGTGTGAAGCTGGGGTTAGTCGAGCTGCCCGGATGGAAGTGGATTTAATTTGCACTGTGGTGTTCGGACTCTTGGATTCTGTGCAGAATCTCTCTCTGTCTCTCTCTTGGTGTCTCTGTCTCTCTCTCTCTCCTTCTCTTTCTGTCCATCTCTCTCTCTCTCTCTCGTACTCTCTCTTTTCCTCATTTTCCCAGTTAACACCCGAGCAAGTCTGTGCATGATATTTATTCGCACATCCTCGTGCCTTGAGCTCGTATCAGGTTATTTATCTTCTCTCTTCTGCTTTCTTCAGTGTTTAATGTGTTTTGCTTCACTCATCTCTCCTCCTGATGCCAAAATGTTTCCAGCGTTCCCTCCTCTCCATCTTTCTAACCACCAGTCCATTCCACTCCACTGCATAAACTCTCTCGCTCTCTCTCTCTCTCTCTCTCTCTCTGAGACTGATAAAAAAGATTTACGCCTCAATTAGGCTATCAAAGCTCTTGAGTGCTGAGAGCCAGAGCTGCGTGCTGATTGGCCTGATCAATCTCGCCTCTGGCTCAAAACGACTCCATTTATCCGTCCTGTGTTCTGTCCCACTTTACTTTCCCACCACAACCTCAAACACACCCACACGTCTGACGAGAAACAGAGAGCTGGCTGTAAACATCAGAGGGAAATACGGCCCTCAGCCAAAGGGGCACTTTTCCTTAGCGCATCGCTGGGGGGGGGACAGAGAGAGAGGGAGGAAGAGAGAGACCGAGAGAGAAAGGGGGGGAGAGAGAGAGATAGAGAGGGAGAGGGAGGAAGAGAGAGAGCGAGAGAGAGAGTCAGAGGGAGAGAGAGAGACAGAGAGAGAGAGGGAGAGAGAGAGAGAGACACAGAGAGAGAGAGAGAGAGTTTAAACCTCTATAAAAGAATCCCAATTATCCCAACAGCAGGAAACTCCTCAGCAATCGGCTTTTGAATTTGAACAAAGAGTAAACCGACATGTTAAAGCTCCAAAGTTCAGCGTTCAGTCTTCAGTTTAGTGGCAGTAAGGTCATTAACACTCCGGCCTGCATCACAGCCTCTAATTATCCACATCAGTCTGAAATATAAGGATTTTTGCATCAATATCTCCACCACTTAGCGCATGAACATGTGATAAAGCGGATAACTGTTCTTTTAATCTTAACTTCAGTGAATTCTCTTTGAGTTAAAGGTGGAATCTGACTCCAGGCCCGTCGTCTTCTGTACAGTGACACAGATAAGGAGCTTATAAAGTGTTATAAACTGCCGTGGAAGATTAATCCACTTTCTGCTTTATGGAATATTATGGTGATTACTGTCACTCTCTTCATGTTCAGGATCCTGCAAACGATTCCCCCCGAACTGACTCAGGAAACACAGCCGAGCCCTACTCATTTCTTACTAGGCAGTAACTCAAATCTATCAGTAATTCTAATGTAATTATTAGTGTTAACACTTTTAACATTTGTTCGGCGTTTTTGTGATTTCACAATGTTAATGAAGTGAATCTACAGTCTGTGTGAGAAAGAAATCAAAAAATGTTTATTTTACATCCTGTCGGTGCCGTTGTGCTTGCTTCTGTTAAAATCTAAAATAATCCCATTTGAGACAGTAATAATTAGCAAGTAATCTGATACAAATTAAATGCTATATTAATATTGTTTTAGTTCTGCTAGCAGATTTTTTAAGTTGCCAGATAACTTTAATTTGATCTTTTTAAGGTCAGTCGTGGCTAGGTGCTGTAATAATTACTGTGTCTTGTAGCACATCCGCGCAATAAAGTGTAAAATTTACTAATTGCTATGTGACAAAAATAATATAGTTCAAGACTGATTCTGTGTGAAATTTGTGATAATAATATTATTGAATTCCACACACCTCAGTATAAATACCACACGAAACCTCTGATCATCTCACCATCAAACATCACACACACACACACACACACACACACACGACGTAAGTGATGTTCAAATTTAAAGTGTAGATGCATATGGACTTTTAGAAATGTGATAGACATAAGCATGAATTTTGTACAAATGTACTGATGAGCATTACCACCCCTGCTCACATCTCCCTGTAAAAAATGTCTATGATAAACTCAGCTAAGCATAAACATGCGTGTAATTATTCAGTTTTTATCCTAACTGTGAGAAATGCATTTATTCTTTAGCACAAAACCAGCTGTAATTGCGAGACTCTTTGCTTTGACCCTGACCAGTGAGTAAGGTCACGCTGTTTGGGGAAAATGAGCCGGGCCTCGAGCGTGTAATTATCATCTCAGTGTTACAGAGCTGAACACAAACTGTTGACATTTGATCGGCTCGAGTAATTATTCACTATGAACATTCCCAGGTGAACACTCAGACTCATGACCTATAATTCAGATATAAAACCCAAAGATAAGCAAGATGCTGCGAAAGTCTATAAAACTACAGCAGATGATTGGAGAGAGCAGTGTGAGGATTATTCAGCTGCGTTAATTAAGAAATCTGCAGAGAAAACGTCCTTAATGTGTTCATTTGGCCTGGACTTCATGGGTGATTTACGCTTTAATGAGAAAATGTTAATTGGCCTTGAGCAGGAGAGCACTGATGAACATCTCACAACCAAAACAAGCAATCAATACACATCTTTATGAATAATTATTATATAATCATAAAATCACCCTAAAATAATGCATGAAAATAATTTTTTATGATCAAATTTGAATTAATATAAGAGATGGAAAACATTTTTACAGGAATGACTTGTTGCTCAGTGAAAAGTGAAAAGAATAAATGGATGGATCGGACTTTACAGTCATGTGTGAATGTGGAGTGGCTGTAGCTCATTCCTCAGTGTAGAAACAGAAATAAAGCAGGAATGAAAGTCAGCAGGAAGTTTGTCACAGTAAGCCTCCGGTAGCAGTTCCTCCTCCACTCCTCAGTTTCAGTAAATCACACGGCTGATGGACGGCGGATGAAACCATTTTGGTTGTTTCTCCATTTTCACTGATGAGTGTGTGTGTGTGTGTGTGTGTGAGTGTGTGTGTAAATCCCTTGTTAGTCTCAGATGCAGGGCTCTTGTTATCCACAATGCTCGCTCGTCCTTCAGGTGTGAACTTTTATACGGATACGTTTCTAAACACGTCACGTTTAGGACCAAACTTTACTTCCAGCTCTGAATCCTAAATCACACCAATGACTGCTCAACTCCAGAAAGTGAGAGTGAGAGATAACATGGATTTAAATGAATGCACTGTATTTGCACTTATGTAAAGGACAATTTACACCAGACACATGCATTACACAACAGACACACTTCCTGTTTAACCGGTGTAAGACACGAGACCGGCGGTCCTGCAGCACTTTTTTACACAACGTCTATAATTCTCTTCCACTTGCATGTATTTGAAGCTTTAACTTTTTTACTTTTTAACGTTTACTGAAATGCTAAGGTGATTTATAAGGTGATAAGGTTATTTTTTTATTTAGGTGTGGTCACTGATTAATATATTTATTTCATGGATATGAAACACTGATGACTCGTGTCATGTTTTAATGTTGTAACTACAGCTGCCCAACTCGTGTTGATCTCCTTTCCCCATGTTTCTTTCACACTGTTGTACATTTAGGTGTTTTATTGATAACGCTCCTGTTTTCTGGTGTGAATTCGGGGCACAATCTCGTGCTCATGGTGCAACACCAAACCAAAGTAAACAACACAGGATGTGACAGAATGGTTATATGAATAGTGTTGATGTTATGGAGGTTGTGAGTTCAGAAGCTGTCTCAGTGACGAGAGATCCTGTTTAATAAGCACAGAGAGCAGATACTGAGAACAAAAACACCTTAAGGCTATTCCCGACATCATCGTACATCTCTTAAATGACTTATCATTTAAGAACTGTGCTAGTTCATCATGTCTATCATATACTTTACTATCATTATGATTATCATCATTGAGGATGTCCAGGATGTCAGACCAGATCACCATGCTATAAAACTGTATCTTAAGGGTCTGCCGTCAGGATGAAGTATTTCAGCGGATTAAGTGCTTCTGTAGTGATGTTGATACACATACAGTATATTAATCCCTCTGTGTCACTAATCTAATTTTTTGGCTTACTGATCTATGACACTGTAGGTTAAATGAGGGTAGGGAATGGGGAGGACAGAGTGATCCTTTATAATCAAATTAGAAGTCTTGACTGTTCACTCCCACACACTGCACAAAACAGCTTTGGTTAATTGTTAATTAATTAACCTAATCAAACTGGACATTAATTAAATAATGGCTAAAAATAGAGGAGCTGGAGGTGGAGTTAGGGAATTAAGCTTGTCATTTATAGTATGAACGTATATTGAGTTCTTTAAAAAACAAATATCTCAGATTATATTTTGTATGTGTATTTAATAAGAATTGCAGCTGTTTTTCTCTTCCAACTAGCACACCTGTACTTGCTGGAATCACCTTGTAGTGGTCCTGGCTTGAATTTGCTTGACATTTCCTTTATTTAAATATCACCCTGTTCATGTAGCTGGCAAAGGATCCTGACACTGCTGAAGATCTCTCGGGTGTTTCTACTGGTTTATTTTTCATTTTTTGTACTCCTCCTTTCTTATCTTTCCTTTTTTGAGATCCTATTGAAATGGAGACCTGGCTGCTCTGGAATAGAGATGAAAAAGTCTGGTTTTGGCAGCTTTATAGAAAATCAGCGCAGCCCCTGAACACATACACACATGGTTAATTCAGAAATGCATGCAGTGCCGGTGAATCATGTGGCAGACAGAACACATGCATGGCGTTTCTGAGGCTGAATGAGAACTCAGGATCTCAGGTCTCGCCATCAGTTTAAACAATGGATTCACAGATGAATGAGGGGCAAAAACAATTATTTTATGCCAAATAATATGCCCTATGGAACAACTTCCTCAAACACAAGTTGGGATCAGTTTACGAGACTAAAATTAGATTTAAATTAATGCTACAATAGGTGTGGGCTGTATTGTGATTCTCCCTCTCTCCCTCCCTCTGGCTCTCTGATGACTCATCCTGTACAACTTGTCCTCAGACCCTGACCTACTCAACCTTGCTTTGTACACACTAGCCATCTTTTTGGCTACATCTCCACAGAGGATCTTGAAATGATTCAGGCACTGTAGAAGCCCGGTGCTATAGATCCCCACTACTTCACAGATTACAGCTTTTGCTGTGCTGACACACCCTTCCAGTAGTCCAGGATGTCATGTAGGTCCTCCCCCTTGGCAAACTGGACCTTCTTGCGCAGTGCATTTCCAGCTGTAATATAACAAGACTCCTCACGTGGACCCTTTCTATATGGACGGAAGCGCTCCCAGATTCTAAGCGTGCTCTCGGAGGAGTACTCTGGACTGGACGAGTACCCCGAGTAGTTGTGTTGGTGGGGTGAGAGCTGAGAATAAGAAGCAGCGTCTCTCTTGGCACGTGATAGGGGTTTGAGGAAAGAGGCTCTTTGTGCAGGGGAATCATGGGAGCCCTCATAGTAAAGGGCGGGGACCGAGTGACGATGCTCTGCACAGTGGAAGTCTGGATGTACCTCCAGGTGCTGCTGAAGGCTCACACCATCCACAGTGACTCCATCCATGTTACAGCCTACACCACCACCAACTAAGGGTAGCCTATCCAGAGGCTCCCCACAACGGACTGGGCTACCCTTCTCAGGATACTGACAGGGATCAGGACTGCGTGGTTCAGGCACATCCAGGCTATACACCCGAGCTTTTCCACCAGGGCCACAGTGCTTTTTCGAAGAGCTGATGATCACGGCTGCATCAGCACTCATCTGTCGTTGAATAGGTCTCACTGCTGTGGCTGGTGGAGGAGGGCGATAAGGAGGTGACATGAAGCCTCCTCCTGTAATCCCTGGCCTTTCAGAAAGGGGTGCTGTTAGAGGCAGGGGAGGTGGAGGAGGGATTTTTGGGGAGGGCAGGACCTGACAGGCCTCACTGACACTTGGTGAGAGTGGAATTAGCCCCCTGGTTATGGAGGAGGTGCTACTAGGTGGTGGTGAGGTTGGATTTCCGCTTGATGTGGCAGCAGAGGACACTGCAGCTGCTACAGAGTCGAGTTTAAGAGCATCGATGCAGTTGTTAATGATCTGGTTAACCTTGTCAACTTCCATTGCAATAGTAGAGATCTCTGATGCTGACCCTCGACCATCATCATCATCCGAGTCATCTCCCAGGTCACTTCCATCTTCCTCCATTAGGTCTTCTGCTCTAACAGCCTGTCTAACTCCATCTCGCCCTCTCTCGTCTCCTGCTCCTGATGTCCTAATGTCCATGTAATTGCTCTTGGTTGCCATTGCCTCAGAGAAGGCCGTGGCCAACTTTTCTACTTGAGGAATGGTGGAGAGACGCGAGGAACTAGTATTACCAGGGCCATGACCCAGCATGCCTGAGCTAGAGGAGGACATGGGAAGCTTGCCATGGTGATGCTGATGGTGGGCCTGCTCATGGAGCTTCTGCACAGCTGATGGATCATTGGCAGCTGCAGCTGCAACCTCAGGTCCATACCGCATCTCTAGTATGGTCTTTTTTACACAAATTGCTTTCTCTTTCTCTTCTTGCCTTCGACGCCTCCTCAAACAGTAATACACCAGGCCAAGAACAATCAGCATCCCAAACAAGCAGCCCACAATGGTCATAATGTAATGTGTAGTCGTGGATGGGTTGGGCAGCAAGTCATCTCTATTGAGAGTCCTAGTGGAAAAGTGAAGACATGTGTGGTTAAAACGCTGTGAGTTACGTATTGAGGCCACACAAAAAGTGTAGTTGGTGTTTGGCATGAGCTTGTTAAGCGTAATCAACTCCTTCTTGTTTTTCAGGTTCATCACATCAGAAACAAAGGTCTGATTGTACTGCACTAAGATATACATCTTGCTGTAGGGCCGCGGTATCTGTACGAGCAGAGATGCTGAAGAAAGAGACACATGCTGAAGTGTGATACTGGGGCTAAATGTGTTCTCAGAGGAGGATGAGGTTGTGGGCTGATGGTATGGTCCAATACGATCAAACATATCGGGCCCCATACCTGAGGAATCCAAATCTGGTGGCAATGAAGTCATCCCTGGAATAAAGACTCCATCTCTGCACATGGAGGCAAGGATGTTGAGAGCACTTCGACCAGGTCCTCCAATGGGACTTAGCAATGGGTAGCCGAAAAACTCTCGTGGAGTCTCGCACTGTAGTCGATCATAGGTGTGTGTAACATTGTTGAAGGCCTCCAGCCAAACAAGGAAGCTGTAGAGATCACAGCCACAGTGAAAAGGATTCCCTGCCATCTCACACACCATCAGCCTTCCCAACACTCTGAATGTGGACGAGTCTAATCGAGCCAGCTTGTTAGAGGACAGGTCCAGACTGCTGAGGCTGGGGCATTCCCAGAAGGCATTGGTGGCAATGACTTCAATGAGATTGTGCTGCAGGAAGAGGCACTGTATACGTCCCAGGCCTCGCAGCATGCCCTCAGTCAGATTGGTCAGTTTGTTGTAGCCCAGCTGCAGCACCTGGAGGTTAGCCTGGCCAGCAAAGGCACCATCCTCAATGTAGGAGATCTCGTTCTTGGTCAGGTTGAGGTCTGTCAGGTTTGTGAAGCGGCTCAGTGAGGAGAAGAATATAGCCTTGAGTTTGTTCTCGTTGAGCCGTAAATCATGCACGGTGTTGTTGATGTGCTGTGGGATTGTCTCATATGGCGGCTGGTTCTGACTGCAGATGGCTAGCCATACATAGCCCTTATCCCCCTCGATGAGCCAGCAGTCACCACTGATGAGGTCTGGTGCTGAAAACAGAAGGAGAAGAGAAGGTACGAGCAAGAGGGCAATGCTGGGAGAGGACTGGGCATATGACTTCGTCTTCATGATGAGGAAAAATTGTGGGAAAAGGAAGTAGATAGTCTCTAGTCCATTAAAACAGGCAGGAAGAAGTAGGCACTCGTTCTGTACAGTCACTGCCGTGGGCATGCCATGGGCCTTAACACATTCGCCATATTATCTGATTTGCAGTAGGACCACAGTACTGACTCTCATTAGGATGCCACATCATCTCCTCATGGGCTAAACAGATCCTGGCTTGAAGCGAGCTTCTCACAAGAACCTGTAGAGAGACAAGAAATGAACAGGGTGTAAATACTGGAAAGTAGAAAGGCAGTATTCATCATACTCAAGTCCAGACAACAGCTTCAATTTTTAAAATACCACAGCTGCTTATTTATTTATAAAAATGAAAATTGCATTGTGGTCACTATAGAATGGCAGAGTAAGGCATCTCATAAATATGGAGCAGCACTTTACTACATAATGCTAGTCCCTTCACTGATACCTGCTCACTAATGATCACTATGTCAGCTTGTAGCAGTATTTTACAATTCCGACTAACGTTCGTCAATAACACTGGAAACGAGGACTTGTTAAGGACATGTCTGTTGTTATAATCACATATTTTTTCTCCCAATGAGTTAAATTACTCAGGCTATGCTATCTTCCCTTTAACTTTCATTTGCCCTAATTATATCTGGATGTGTTTGGCAGGTAAGTCAAAGAAGGTGTTTGCTAAATGGGGCTCATCCATCTTTCTGTGCCACCTGTTTCCCACCATGATGCAGAACTCAGGAGGACTTTCAGACATGACACACGTCATTAATCACCAGATGGAACAAGGTCATTTCCTCTGTCACATACAGCCCTGATTCCATTCTACAGACCTGCTTCAGTCTGCATGCAGAGAGAATCCACTGGAATTATCCATTAATCAAGAGATTAAAAATGTTCCTGAAATACCAAATTCTGTTTCCCTCAGAACAGACCCTGGAAACTGGAGCAGGCAAAAGTCATGGCTCTTTTCATTCTCCAGTGTTTGTGCTTGGGTTAACATTGGTGCTAAACATAGAGCCATTGCTCACAGAATATCAACTATAACAATTGTGATGAAAAGTGGTTTAAAGGCTACATACAAAAACAGTGAATAATCTGAATTATAACATATGTTTTGGGAATATGTGAAGGTTTCTCCGATCTCTGGGTTTTTATGTCTGCACTGGAGGATCTCTCTCTCTCTCTCTCTCTCTCTCTCTCTCTCTCTCTCTCTCTCTCTATCTCCTTGTCTTTAAGGCCACAGGAGATGTGAACTGGTTTGGTGTTCCACATACTGAGGCCAAAAAAAGGAGCTTTAATTAGGGCCAGGGCTCAGAAACACACTGAGGTGCATCCCAAAGAGAGACACAGTGTCTTCATCTGTGTGTTTAGAAAGACTGACAGAACCGGAGAACAAGAAGAAGAGAGAGATTTTAAAATATTTACTCCAGTAACTCTCAAAAAGCTTTTTATAGCAGAAACATGTTTTCATATAAATACCTAAATCAGTAACCCAGCCTTCTGTTATAAACTTAGCATGAATGCCTTTTTGTTCCCAAACTGGAGACATATTTCATCCCACATTATCATCATCATTACAAAACAAACACCTGTTTAAACTGAACATCTGATCTGATCTGAGAGTATGATCCTGCTGAGAGTGTGGATCATGATTGATCACTGTCTCTCTAAATGCTGCTGTCTATTAGTTATGATGAACTTCTCGAACTCAGTGTCTGATTCATTCTGAGCCTTGATGGACTTAACATAGATATGAACAATAACTATAAATCCAACCTAGTTCTTTCTGTGTGTGTGTGTGTGTGTGTGTGATTTAGTGTAATATAAAGAGACTGAAATGTTTCATATGAAGAGTGAATATGAAGGTCAGATTAATGAACAGCTTCATGTCTAATTATCCAGGAGGAACAGAAATGTGACGAGCAGACTCTAATTGTTACAGCCATAACATGAAAGGTATGTATCTCAGCTTACTCCTACACACACACACACACACACACACACACACACACACACACACACACAAACACACACATTTTATCTGTTTTTCTTCCTGACATTTCCCCAGGCCCTGGTGCAGAAACATCCAAACAGTTTTGCATCACTGCCTTGTGCTCTCAGAAAAAAAGAGAAATTATGTGTATGTGTGCGTGTGTGTACACAGAGAGGAAGGGATATCAAATGAAATTAAATGAATGAAATGAAACTGCCCAGTGTGATGTTTGCTTCAGCTCCAAATCTGTACAGAATGAGAACACTCTTCATCTTTCTGTCTCTCTCTGTCTGTCTCTCAGTGGTGATTCGATCTCTGAGGGTTCTGCAGGTCAGAACCTGTCCTCCTCAGGTTATGACCTCATCCGCTCCTCTGACACAGTGTTGAGGACGAGGCTGAAGTAGAGACGCATGGAGAGAGATTCAGACATCTGATGCAGTGGAGCTCAGCCAGATTAATGCTCAGTCTTCATGTAGTTTTTACACAAGTCAGGAATGCAACTAAATAAAGTATTGTACAATAAAATAAAAGTATATACTTAATAAATTAGATTAAAATGAGTGGATAGCACTGTCACCTCACAGCAAGAAGGTCCTGGGCTCGAACCTGCTCCGTTTCCTCCCACAGCCCAAAGACATGCAGGTTAGGTCAACTGGCTACTCTAAATTGCTCACAGGTGTGAGTGTGAACGGTTGTCCGTCTGTGTGTTAGCGCTGTGATAGATTAGCGACCTGCCCAGGGTGTAACCCCGCCTCTCACCTGGAGTCAACTGGGATTGGCTCCCGTTTCCCCATGACCCTGACAGATAAGTGCTACAGATGATGGATTGATGGAGCTGCACTGTCGTCTCCTTTAACTGCCTACTCTCATGCAGTGGAGTATTAGCTGTGTAGAGTTGTTAGGTTTGTCTGTGAAATGAACTCTGTCGTATTTTGCTGTCTATAACGTGAGATTATACAAACACAAAACACACTGTCACAAACACCACGCACCATTTAGCAGAAGACTCACAAACTCACAAACACGCTGAAGAAAAATGCACCTGACACTGTCTTTAATCAGAACACGATCCTCACAAACACATTTCAACTTCACACACCTTAACCTGAGCTTCACACTCCTGCAGCATTGCATAATGAACGAGGAAATGAAGTCAAAATGTCATGTTTACGGCTACATCTGCAGTTTGAGGAGAGACCGACAGACAGAGAGACAGAGAATTTTTTTAATTTTATGAAACTTTAATGAATCAATAACAACCAACAGACTTTATTTTACTAAAAGTTTAAACGCTGTCAGCACTTCTTGCTCTCTCCCCAGGTCAATTTAGTTTTTTCTTTTGCAGTAGATTTGCTCTCTTAAAAACTTCACTCAATGATACAAAGATTCCATTTAAACGAACAGAGGAGAGAGTCTAAAACATTCTGTATAACAATGAAAAACTGTTTCCTTTTGATTACGAAACAGGCAGTGATCTGTTACGTTATGATTTAAAACTGATTTAAACACGTTAACTGGAACATAACCATACAGGATTCTCCACAGGCGGTCTCCTGTCTTTTTTGTTAATGGTGGCTTATATAAATCTTTCTGCACTGGTTTTATTTCATTACTTATTGAGAATTTATTTCTCCAAGGTATGTCTTTTCTGTCTTTCAGTTTATTCTTATTTAATACTTTTAACAGACATGTGTAGAAGTTTTTTCTCCAACTGTATCTAATTCTATCTTCTCAAATTTTCCTATGTCCAGCAAGGGGCCGTTAGACCCTAGCCCACCAAGAGCCGGAGTCACACTAATCAAATGGAAAGGGTCTTCCTCATTCGGACGAACAAGTCCCCTTCCGTACTCCCTCAAAAGCTGCCTTTCGCCATTGGTGAATGTTTGTTTTAGAGTCCTCAGAAGATTCTCCATTACTCCGATGGAATGTAAGCCAAGGTCGGCAGTTATATTTTCAGCATTGTCTAACTCAGGTCCACAGGATTTCCAAAAGTTATGTTAACATAACTTAACAAAACCTTTGAGAAAAAGAATGTTTGTAATTTGTGGGCTGATATTGCAGGCCACATCCAGGCGGGATCCATGGACTCTTGGTTCATTTAACAGCCAGTACAAAGACGCAGGGTTTTCTAGTCTTTCTTTTTTTAAAAAAGCTCCATACTTTAAACACACCGACATAAAAAGAGCTCAGTCCATTAAGATCCAATTTTAAGATGTTTAAAAGAAACAATGATTTGTCCATTTCCATTTTGCCCAACTGTCTTAAAATTGCTTCAGTCACTGGTTTCCATATAATCCATCCTGGGCCAGTCAACAGTCTCTGGATGAATGGCTCCTAAATGCTGCCTTCCTCCTTTCCATGTGAATGGGACCTTTGCTAAAAACAGAACACTCTGCAGGATCCAGTGAAGTTTGTCCCAGAAGGAGTCCACAATTAAAACCTGAATTTTCTCCATCAGAACCTTCCATTCCCTCACCAACAGGGCCTCAGTCTTCCCCCAGTTAAAAGGAGATAATTAAAATCACAAATAACTTAGGGTTAGGGTTAATAACCACAATATAACCACATCCGTTGAATCTATAAAAACAACTGCATTATCTGCATATGCTGAGAGCTTTAAGGACACGTTTGTTCTTGGCAATATGAAGCCTTGTATTTCTTTCTGTAATCAGTGAATAATTTTCAGTGTGTGGAATCGACTTCAAGGATTTGCATTTGACTCTTAGTTTTCAGTGCCCGGGATCAGCTAATCGACTCTTTTTGGGATCGGCTTGTGAACTGAAAGCAGGTGGGAAAAAATAGGCTAGTTTAACTTTTAACTTTTTTAAGCTAATCGAATCAAAAAGCTTCGCAAGTTGCTGCTTAACAAAACCTAACACAGCTGTTCTGGACAATTCCAGCAGGAACATCACGCTTCTCCTCAGGTTCCCACAAAACAATGATAATATTACTAACATTAAAGCACAGTTTATGCCATGAGGCCAGCAGGGCAGTGTACTGTAAAGAGTTTCATACTGTAGAGAAAGTCCTGCTGGTGTTTCTGCTCCTCCATTTCACTCTAATGTGTGCTTATGAAGTGACGCAGCGCGTGCACAGTGTGTTTAATAACGCAGCTCAACTAATAATTACATTATTGGCAATTATTTTTATTAACGATTCTGATTGATGTTGTTGATTAGTTGTTGCAGCCCTTATGCACTTTAAAATTGTAATCCTGTAAATAATCTCTGTTTTTACTAAATGTATCTGTACTCTGGTTACAGCATTTTTTCTGTAAATATAGGAAAACAGTTACCTTTTTTCTATCCTAATTATATAACGCAGATCCATGTATTCCATTACTCCCCAAGTCTGGTTAGTAAACGCCCCTTTATACAATTGTGTTTACTTTGTCTGTAGCAGAAATCCCAACTTTACCGCCATGCTTCCGTATTAACTGCTGCAATATTAAGGTGTACTGTGACCAGCGAAGAACCGATAGCCAACACCGTAAACCCTGTCTATCAACAGCTACTTTTTGTGTTTCAAAAAATACCAAGGAAGTGAAAAATAACAAAGATAGAAAGATTGTAAAGTTTGTGTACACGTATGTGCACAGAGAGAGAGAGAGAGAGAGAGAGAGAAGGGCAATGCTGCCTTCAAGCCACAGGTAAAATACTGTTTGTGTGTGTGTGTGTGTGTGTGTGTGTGTGTGTTTGCTTTGGCCCTGTTTATTGCTGTGTAACTGTATAATCCTGGACAGAACATCACCCATGAGAGTGAAACACAAACACACACACACACACACACACACACACACACACACACACACACACACATAACTGTGCCATGTTTTCCGCCCACTTGAGAGCAGATCGTCCCATCTGTGCAGGAGGAGGGGGGGTTATGGTTCAGACGGGCTGGACTGTGTAGGAGGAAGTGAGAAACGCAGGACAGGAAATGAGGTCAGACTAGAGGACAGTGCAGTGTGACCCACTTCCTGGTAACACTCAGTCTCAGAGATCATCTGAAGAAACACAGTCAGAATACGTCCTACATCCTGGATATAACCTGCACACACACATACACACACACACACACACCTTGAAAAGCAAAATGAGATTCAACTCACATCACACACTCAAATACCGCAGTGACTATTCATCTGTCTAGATGAGATCTTCCTCTTCCTCCTCCTCACCATCATCCTCAACCATGATCACACAAACCGAAATACTCTGCATGCTTTCACACCTACCAGTCCCGTTATTGGGTCTGAATAAGATTGGAGATTGATTCTTTTGATTCGTATGCTATTTGGTTTCGTTTCTCATTTCACAGTAAACAAACTAAAGAGCTGGATCAGAACAGGACCAAGAACACCTCTCTCAGATGCTCTCGACTCGAGTTATTGCGGTGTTCTCACCTGCCCTCAGACGTGACATAATGAGGAGAAAGGAGTGGAGCTATGTGTAATTAAAGTGTCACATGACCTCAGTATAAATACTCCTGTTCCTGAAGGAACCCAGAGTGTTAGAGAACCTAAACACAGCGTCATGAAGACTAATCAAAACAAATCTGTCAGTCAAGGGTTTGGGAAGAAAAAAAAAATCATAAACTTTGAACATCCCACAGTGTGACATTAAATCTGTAATAAACTGTATAGAATGGGACGGAACCGTGACTCTGCCTGGAGGTGATCAAACATCCACCTGACGTCAGTGAGCAGGTAAACAGGTGATTAGTCACAGACACAACAAGAGGACGAGCGTGAGCACAAAACACATCAGTAACCACAATGTCACTGATAAAGCTCTCCCTTACATTGTGTGTGTGTGTGGGTGAGTGTGTGTGTGTGTGGGTGAGAGTGTGTGTGTGTGTGTGTGGGTGAGTGTGTACTTGTTCTTTATCGCACTACACACAGTACATGCTCAGAACTGTGTCCAATGTTCTGCAACCTTTGTTATCATATATGAGTGTTTAATTTGCAGTTAATTAATGAACACATTTCAATTCTCTGCATTACACTGTGAACCTGCGGAATATAATCATATTTATCTATAATATTTTACTAATTCCGTGTATAATCAGCTCTGTAAAGATAAGTATTAGAGATCTGGTGTTTACTCTGCGCACTCTGACCTTTACCTGTAAATTGAACAAAATTAATGAAGATGTGTTTTTGTGGCTTGGTGTCGAACATGATGTCAGCAGTAACCTATAGTTGGGTTCTGTATAGGAGTGTAATTATGGGGCGTCGCATCTGCTTTAGTGACCTGACAACTTCTAAGACAGTCGCAATTTCCCCGTCAGGAGTGTATTCAGGAGCGTAATTACACATGAGATATCATGTGTGTAATTAATGCAGACGTTCTGCTGCTTCTTCTGCTTGAGAACATCATTTAAACCAGTGTGTGTGTGTGTGTGTGTGTGTGTATGTGTGTTCATGTGTATGCTCCATTACAGTATTAACAGTGACAGACTGTGATGCAATCAGGTGTGTGTTCTGTTCAGGGGAGGGAAGGTTCAGCTTGCACAAAGCATGAAGTCCCAAGTCTGACAGTAACACACACACACACACACACACACACACACACATGCACCTACACTAATGACATAACCCAAGGCTATGACTAAAACACACACACACACACACACACACACACACACACACACACACACACACACGCAGAGCAGAGTGTTTTTCTCCCAGTTATCTGTTATTATCTTTCTCATAATTGATATTTCTGGTGTCTCTAACACACTGTCACTGTACAGTACAGTTAGTACTCAGTACTCAGGACTGTCAAGTCCAAGATAAGTCCAAGACCAGGACTAGCTGAGTCAAGAGTGAGTCTATAAGAGGCCAAGTCAAGACTGAGACCATAAACCATCAGCGGGTTTTCGAGGCCGAACCTTGGATGAAAATAACCTGCTTCACTCATGCATGATTTCTACAAGGACTTACTTCCTGTCAGAAGGTCTGCATGTGAAAGAAAAGACACCATGAACATTATTTTTACAATTTTCAGTCGAGACTAGCGTGTTTTTGCTCTGTATCAGAAACGATCCCCAGCCGTAGTAACACACCTGAAAATGCACATCACATGACCATTCCTGTACACTGTGTGTGCGCATGCCGGTATAAACAGAAAGCAGGTTGTCAAAGCAGTTTTCCAAAACTCTCCTTTATCATGGCTCAGAAACGCCGGCGTTGCATGGACACCAGGCGTAAATGTAGCAAAAGTGATGCGTTTTAAAAATAGAACATATTAGCGTTGAAATGGCCATTTGGCGAGTACGCCTGATGAATGCTCACTACATTCCTCTGTGTACAGTTTTTTTCTGTTCTCAAACCCATGTTCTAGCACTCATTCCTGTTCTGCTGTATTTTCTCCCTGAATTCTCTCAGCTGTCTCACTGACGTCACTGCAGACACAGTAAATGTGTGCTGGTCTTAAATTCTCAGCACATGATGCTTTGGGTGTTTTGGTCCCAATATAAACAGACAAAGATGAAGTATGAAGAGATGCACAGGAATACACTGACAAAGAAATCAGGAATACCCACTCAAATCCGAAATATCCCACATCTGAATATATGGAATTCAGAGGAATTTTCACTTTTATTCCTACCTGAAATCTGTACTGATTCCACTGAAATAGATATAAATTTACTCAGAGAGAGAGAGAGAGAGAATATTTGTGTGTTTATTGACTGGAATACTGATGATGGAGTGGAGATCCACTATTACATCTAGTGAAGCAAACAGGACACACTCACAACGTGTACACATTCACACTGCAAAAAATAATAGGAAAAAGAAGGATGGACACACACTCACACACACACACACACACACACACAACTTTTATTTTTCCAGATGCAAGAAAACTGCCTTTCTGACATCACTTCCTGGATGGAAGAGATCCATCATCTAAAAGTGAACACTGGCTAAGAACATCTCTCTTTTGATTGTGGATGATAAGAGCATCTGAAAAATGACTGGACGTCAAAAACATGCTTCTTCCCAAACACTAACCCTAAGATTAGCGACAAAGTAAAATTGATTTATAAAGCATGAAAAACCAGAAAACAAGATCATATTCATAGTAAAGAACATCAAAAGCATAAAGCCAGACACTGAACACATTAAACACTGATAAAAAGAGAAAGATGTCTCCTCCTAGCAACAGGAACAACTGGAAATGACACATACACAAAAACAACAAACACAAAAAGCTGCTCTTTCTTCTCCTTCATTAGCATTTCACATTAAATATATTTATAGTACCTAAAGCACCCTGTAATAAACACATACACGCAGGCTTGGGGAGTAACGGAATACGTGGAAGGGCATTACATAATTAGGATACAAAAAAATGTAACTGTATTCCATTATAGTTACAGAAAAAGCTGTAATCTGATTACAGATACATTTAGTAAAAGCAGAGATTATTAGCAGGATTACAATTTTATGAAAACTGTAGGAGCAGAAACATCAACAGGACTTTCTCTACGTCATGAAACTCTTTACAGTACACTGCCCTGCTGGCCTCATGGCAAAACCTTTGTTTTAATGTGAGTACTATTATCACTGGTTTGTGGGAATGTGAGGAGAAGCGTGATGTTCCTGCTGGAATTGTCCAGAACAGCTTTGTTAGGTTTTGTTAAGCAGCGACTTTCTAAGCTTTTTGATTTGATTAGCTTAAAAAAGTAAAAAGTTAAACTAGCCTATATTTCTGACCCTGCTTTCAGTTCACAAGTTAAGTTTCAGTTCCACACTGGAAATGATTCGCCTCGCGCACGCTCACAGCAAGCACAATGAATTTCAGAGAGTTTCAGTGAGAGAATCAGGCAGCTGTTATTTATTTTAGCTTTATTTTGATTTGTTCGGAATTTGAACAAACTTTAAATTTAACTATAAACAAATAAAAAGTGTGACATGTCGTTCATTAACAAATGAAAGTAGTAATTGTGGGTAACTTGCTGTGGTATAAGAGCAATAAAGCACTGGGGGATTCTGGGTGTTATCAGTAACTCCTCTACATCACACAACCTCACTGTTGATTTATTTTCTTTAACAGCGTAACACACACTGAAAGCAATATATATAGTATGAATATTGTACACAGACAGTGAGTGTTGCATGTTAAGACATGATAATTAAGACTGAGGTTAATACTGACACAGATGGTGTGTGAACATAATATTCAAGTAAATATGTCTCAAACAATTAAAATTCATTTGTATATTGAATATAAACAGGTGTATTTTTTCAACATGTTCATGATTATATGGCTTATAAATGACACCAAACTAACACTGCGTGTGTGCGTGCGTGTGTGTGTGTGTGTGATTCAGATCTGTGAGAGAGGAAGATGATGTTAAATGTCTGTGCTGTGTGTGATTATCTGTGTGAGTGAAGCTCATGGAAATCACACACATGGAGTGGAGTCATACACACACACACACACACACACACACACACACACACACAGCTACAGATACAGAGCTCACTGTGAAGGATATACAGAGGTGCTTGAAAGTTTGTGAAGTTAGAATTTTCTGTATTTCTGCATAAATATGACATTAGATTTTCACAGTAGATAATGAGACAAAAATATTACACTTAGTCATTAACTTATTGAGTAAAATGATCTGATACTACAGCTCTGTGAGTGGCAAAAGTATGTGCACCTCTAGGATTAGCAGTTAATTTGAAGGTGAAATTAGAGTCAGGAGTTTTCAGTCTGTGTAATGATAATCAGGTGTTGAGCGGCATCCTGTTTTATTTAAAGTAAAGAGATCTATCAAAGTCTGATGTTCACATCACATGATTGTGGAAGTGTATAATGTCACGAGGAAAGGATATTTCTGAGGACCTCGGAGGATGAGTTGTTGAAGCGCATCAGGCTGGAGAAGGTTACAAAACTATCTCTAAAGGGTTTGAACTCCACAAATCCACAATCAGACAGATAGAGGTAACTAAAGATCATTGTTCCCCTCTCCAGGAGTGCAGACCAACAAAGATCACTCCAAGAGCAAGGAGTGTGATAGTCTCAGTCATGAGGTCTCAGAGGAACTCAGAGGAACTTCTAAGCAACTGAAGGCCTCTCTCACATTGGCTAATGTTAATGTTCATGAGTCCACCATCAGGAGAACACTGAACAACAGCGGTGTGCATGGCAGGGCTGCAAGGAGAACGCCACTGCTCTCCATAATGAACATCGCTGCTCGTCTGCAGTTTGCTAAAGATCATGTGGACAAGTGAGAAGTCTACTGGAAAAATTTCTGTGGATGGATGAGACCAAAATAGAACTTTTTGGTTTAAATAGCATGCATTATGTTCGGAGAAAGGAAAACACTGCGGTCCAGCATAAGAACCTTCTCCCATCTGTGAACATGGTGTTTATGTATATGGATTAGATGCTGATCTGACTGAATATAAATTACATAGATTTTTCAGACTTGGTCGATTTGCACAGCATCCACGTGACGTCCTGTATCTGTAACACGCCCTCGCCGTGTAAACGTGCGTCCTGTATATTTTCTGAGAAAGACACGTTTGCTCTGTGTGCTGTAGATGTGATATAAACCTCTAATGTTCTGCTGAGTTTTACTGGGTCGTGATGATCAGAGCCTTAGTGACGTTCGCTATCTGGGGCACTGACTGTCTCCAGGCATCAGGAGGAAAAGTGAGAGAAGGAGAAGGAGGACAAGCTGCACAATTTAACCCATTTTCATGAAGTGTGAAGTAACTGACTGTCATATCAGCTCAGCTACAACACTACAACATGCACTAACACCACATCCTCATGGAGTACTCCATATCAGACACGCTCCCTCTACAGATCTATAAATGGGTACTGTACTATACTGTACTATACTGTACTCCACTCTACCGTACTCTACTATACTGTACTGTACTATACCATACTCTATTGCACTCTACTGTACTATACTGTACTCCACTCTACCATACTCTACTGTACACCACTGTACTCTACTGTGCTCTACCATACTGTACTATACCATACTGTACTATACCATACTCTATTGCACTCTACTGTACTATACTGTACTCCACTCTACCATACTCTACTGTACACCACTGTACTCTACTGTGCTCTACCATACTCTACTATACCATACTGTACTATACCATACTCTATTGCACTCTACTGTACTATACTTAAGATATGGTACTCTACTGCACTCTATGTGACCCTAACCCTACATTTCTACCTGCAGAAAACAAACAAAAATTCAACACTACCATTTACATCTTTAATGTTCATTACACTTAATAAATATATATATATGGACATATGAAAATAATGGGTCTGGGGAAAAACACTGTTGGCTATGAATTATTTTATAAGGCTATGTGTA
>JAQQZU010000026.1:77711-89779 GCA_030068025.1 Parauchenoglanis punctatus
GGTAAAAAGCAGCCAGAGTAGAGTCCAGTGTGACATGATTAAAGTCTCCAGATATAATGATGAAGGCCTCAGGGTGCTGTGTCTGCAGTCTTGCTGTAAGTGTGTGTATTTCTTCACAGGCAGCAGCTGCATCGGCCCTCGGAGGGATGCAAACACACACAGAGATCACATGACTGAACTCTCAAGGTAAATAATATGGCCGCAAGCTAACGGCTAGCAGCTCCAGGTCCGGACAGCATAGAGACACTTTAACGGCGACGTGCCCCGGGTTACACCATCTGTCATTAATATAGACAATGAGTCCCCCACCTCTGCTTTTGTCTTCAGCGCCAGCAGCTCTGCTCTCGAATAAATGAAAGAGCTGGTTCCTGAAGTTTTAAAAAGTGCGGTATCCATGAGATACATATAATACACACTATATGTCTCCGTGGGAGAAATAGAAAGTAAAAGAAAAAAGAGTTTAAAAAGAGTTAAAAGTGTACTGTGTTACAGAGCTACTAGAAAGGCTGCCGTCACTTCAGCACCCATGTGCAAAAGACAAAATGAAGGTTAAAAAATGAATTTGTGCCTCTTTTTCTGAGAACCTGGAATTTTCAAGCCACTGATTTATAAATTTTATATGATCATAAAAAATGCAGAAATCCTCAGCCAGAAATTTACTTAAAATGATGAAGATCTTTTTGAATCAACAAATATTCCAGTCCAGATTCTCTCTCTCTCTCTTTCTCTCTCTCTCTCATCTGCCGGTTAAACTCACCTGTTTCCTGTTAAAGTTCATTAACCTGTGTGAGTTTAAATCACTTACTTCAGGTTGTATGTGTGTGTGTGTGAGTGAGAGAGCATGTGTGTGTGTGAGTGAGAGAGAGAGCGAGAGAGAGAGACAGAGTGAGAGATCTTCTGTATCTGAACTCAGCTTATTCCTGGTTTGGATGTTTTGCTTCTGTCCTTCCTTCATTTTGAGTTTGATTTTGATGTTTTTGACCACAAGCATCTGTGCTGATTTTTCCTTTTTTAATTATTATAAATTTTTCCTTAAATTAACAGTCATATAACAGTATGTATAGTTTGATGGAAGCTCTAAGTTCAGCTGAATAAATGTGATTTAAGATTGAGTCACATGTTCAGAAGTGTGAGTGTGACTCGCTCATTTGCTCACACTAAATATAGAAACTCTCATTTAACTGAGCGATGAAATGCTAAAATAAGCTGGAACCTGAAGGGACATCATTTAAAATGTGTAAATTAAATCAGTTCTTAATCAGTTCTTACTCTTTAACAGCTGTGTGAGTGAGCAGGGCATTATGGGTAACAGAACTTTTTTCTAAACATTACATTTCAAGACACGTTTCATACAGAGAATGTTCAGTTTGTCTGGTCTGTTTGTTCTCTGGGAATATACTATGTAAACTTTCTTATAAAACTGTAATACTTTTTATGAAGACAAGCATCTCATGTGTACGGAACATTTCAGGATGTTATGGTGAGAACCTTCATCACTAAACATTCTGATGATGTTCTGGTTCTCAACACTACACTTTATGAAATCAGAGTGAGGCCAAAAATATCACTAACCTCTTAATTTAATCTCCAGTAAAATTGTTATGTTTTTAGCACAGGATCATCACTGAATGTGAAAATGACAAACAGAGGTAAAGTAATTATATTCAGTGTGTCTAAGAGCTCCTTTGTTTTTTTGCTGGTCACTTTAGAATAAAGATTTGCATTGTATAAGTCCAATAGTGTCTCTCAGACCCACTTTTATGACCGATCCGCCAAAGTCGGAAGTTGCACTGGATAGACCCAACGTCAAATCAGCATTTTCTGAGCCCTACCAGTAAACAGGAGAAAGAATCCTTAAAAGGAAGGAATTAATGGAGCTAAGTTTGTATAGTTTCATTTTTGGAAATCCGCCAACATTGGGGTATCAAAATAAAGCCTGGACTTCTCTCTCTCCGTGTTTGGAATAATTAATAATAGTCTATGTCACTGCTAGCCAATGAAATTGCTCATAATATCGTAGACAAAAATTTTGCCTGCTAAGCCTCATTCAGGAGGGAGTTACTCTGCGACTGTTAAAGAAATCATTTTTGCACCATTTTAAAGCTTATTCTCTCCCGTCTCTAGTGATATCCATAACTTATTTAGGGGTTTCTGGTCACTGCGACTCATTTTGCCAGATCAGGTCCCAGTTCTGTTCTCAGTAATAAGCACATCTCTGATCTCCTTCTCCTCAGAGCTGAACATCACCGACTCGCTCATTACTGCAGTCCAGTACGGCTTTGTAAAAGTACGACATGCACATGACTGCTTTAACAAACTGCATTTATTTTATGTTGTGAGTGCTATGACCTCCCAAATAAGAAATGTTCTCAGAAATGTTTTATGTGAATGTTTTAATAAAGCATTGTGCTACTTAAGCCCACTCCTTTAGTCAGAATAATAGAGCGATCCTCACACACATTTTCGCTCATCTGTTTTAACGAACAGCACACAGTCATGTGTGGAAATATAACTCAGTTTAATTAACCCTAACTCTTTACCACACAGCCATACTGATGATCTGATTCAGTTTATAGGTGATAATCTGACTATATGTTGATAATGTTAATGTAATGATGTACTATTATTTCTGATACATTTCTGTATTATTTCTGTAAACTACTGAAAGCCCTTTACATGTGTGTGTGTGTGTGTGTGTGTGTGTGTGTGTTCATTTATTCATCTTCTTTAAGAATTTTATCTTGGTCAAGGTGAAGAAGGATCTGGAGAATTTCCCAGGAATTCTGGGTGTGAGGCAGGAATACACCTCGGCTGTGACATGAAGATGTGAAACTCTACACAAAGTAACAGAGATCAGGAATCATAAATGAATTTAACTTTTTGAATACTATTCAAATTTACATAATATTTACATATTAAATGGAGAAAATGCAAGTTCCAATGTTTAAAGTCCCGAGTTTCACTTTTAGTTACACAAGTCTACAAGAACTTCAACGTTTTGGCCGAATGCCACATGTTGCTTGATGTAGGAGAAAGTGGCCTGTCACTAGGAGACAGTATCACTCTGTCACTTCTAATTCACCGGAAAACCCTAACATTACAGCTAATAAATAAATTGTAAATTAAACTGTTTGCATATTGCTGTATAAACAGCCAGATTTCAACTCCTTCCTTTATACATTATGACTGTAAATGTTTGTTCACCTGTTGGCCAAAAAACATAACATTCAAACTCGTTTTATCCCGAATAAGGGCCCAAGCACTTAAGGTGTATTTTTTCTTGAACACTGGACTATTTTCCCATGGGTAAAATCTGGCACACACATCAGTGCTGGTAACCTTTACTCAGGACCTGAGGCTTGGCTGTGGTTGTGGCCGAGTAACTATAGCACCATCATATATCATTGAGTCTGTGGTAGCTCAGTGGTTAAGAAATTGGACTAGTGATCGGAAGGTCATGAGTTCAAATCCCAGCACCTCCAAGCTGCCACTGCTGGGCCCTTGAGCAAGGCCCTTAACCTTCACTGCTCACTTGTATAAAATAAGATGTATGTAAGTCGTGATGTAAGTCGCTCTGTATAAGGGCGTCTGCCAAATGTCATAAATGTAAATTGAGTCTTGTGTCTGGCATATAGTTTGGCATAATGTACCAAATTTGGTAGGCATGTGGGTCTCCCCCAAATGAACAAATTTGTATCAATGCATTGCAAATACATTCCAACAGGAAGTGATGTATTTTGGATTTTGTGCATTTTGATGTGTGTTAAGTTTTAACATACTCTTCCTAGATGGTCCATCAGATTCATGTCAGATTTGGTGTACACAATGTCAAGATGTTGCTGATGTGAAGGGATTTTTGATTTCTTGCACGGTGTTGAAATGGCAGCACAATGAATTTATATGCGTCATCATGCAAACAGAAAATGAGTCATAACTTCTCCATGCATTGCTTCCTACAGCTCACAGGTTATTGGTTATGGTGGTTATGATGATACCCCATGCCCAGAGTGAAACAGTTATAATATATATCCTAGCAGTTCCTGAGCCTAATGAGTAAATATTTAGGCTGTTCTTCCAGTTTTTACATCACTTTCTTTTAAAAAAGAGAAATTCCATGATACTTTTATAAAGGACAGCTCCATAGAGGGGATTCAAAATGGAACCCGTTTAAAATGCTACATCTGTTAGCTGTCCAGAGAATCTCTGAAGAACCCGTCTCACACTGTGAGCTCTTTCTCTTTAAAATAATGTTTCCCCTTACTTAAACCATCTCTCAGATGTGTGTGTGTGTGTGTGTGTGTGTGTGTGTGTGTGTGTGTGTGTGTGTGTGTAACAGGTTTATAAATCACAGTAACTGGCCACAGCAGTCTCAGTATATCTGCATTTATCAGGAGCTGGCATGGAATTTATTTGGAATGGAGCTTATGTCTAGAAGTTTCAGAAAAGTCTCCAAAAGAAAATGTCAATTATAAATTTTAGTTTACAAAAGGTCAATGTGTCACAACTGCAATCAAGGGAATAAATTAAAAGCATATAAGTGTTAAAATCATCATACTGTGCACAGAGAGAGAGATTCAAAGTGATACCAATAAACCACACTATAAACACCCTCAGTGCCCAATTAAATGTAAACTACTGAAACTTACTGCTGACACAACAAAATTGCACCCCGCCCTCTCACTGAGGTGTCCAATCAGAACAGTGCTTATTTATCATTAAACAAATAACCTGTAATGGTGAGGACAGCTATTAGCAGTGGAGAAGCTCTGGGACTGAATTCTCAGCATGTGACGGCGCTAAAGGAAGCAGATGGAGCGTGACGTTTCTAATCCAATAAACCAACAATTTATCCCCTCTGTGTGTGTGACAGGCTTCAGGAATGACTGAACTATCATCATGGGTTTATACGGAATCTGTCACTAAATCAACAGACAGACAGACAGACAGGTCCACTTTTCTGCACTGGTTCCACATCTAAAAGAGAGTCAAACAGCACACATTGAAGCCATAGCCCACTTTTAGACACACACATTGTACACACATTACATCCTGGTATGTCCTGCATGGACGTACAGAAACAGCAGCAACGTGAGCAGCATTGCTCACACACTCTCCTGCATACTTTATGTACATCTGTAGGATTAAAAGCGACATACTCAAGACTTCACATCAGAGCCTAAACATCCCTGAATGTCAGGTCTCTAAACTGTAAAATGTTTACGTTCAACAATATTTACTAATCTAGAAAATCCAGAAGACTAATCACACACAGAGCACTGGAGTGTACATGACAGGTTTTTAAATTCAAAAACTAGCTGTAATAGAAACCACTAGCATTAGTGCTCACTAACTGTAGACTACATGAGGATGTGATTTGTGCTCAGCAAGTAGCAGTCAAAGGGTCACATGGTGCTAGACCATCTTGGTAAACATGTAGCTTTAATTGCTAGGAATGTGTACAAGTGACACTTCAAGTGAGTGCAGGATACACGTGGCAGCCATCTTGTGTATACATTTGCATAGTTATAACAAAGAAGAATCCAGGCTTTAATGCTGCTATGACTGTGTGAGAAATTCCTTGTTCCATGTTTCTGTCCTTCAAACCACTGGAAATTCTCAGGAGCTCCACCTACTCCGGATTGGGAATTCTACTACATCCAAGCAACAAGCCACAGTCCAAAGCAAGAGCATGAACTTTGTGTTCAGTTTGCTTATAATCTATTCATATATATCCATATAAAAGTTGAACAGAGTGAGCGTTCTGTATGTGTGATGCATTTCCATTTGATGTTTTACATATTTGAGGTCTGATGTGGGAAGCTGGATGTTTCATGTCAGAATGTTGTGATGAAGGCAGCGTTTAGGCATTAATGTGAAAATGACATTATTACCATCACCATCATAACAACAAGTCCTCACACACTTCACACACCAAACCAGCAAAGTGGAAATGTAGAGCTTCATCCTCACCCGATCTCAGGTCTCTTCTGAGTCGCTGGAACTCTCCACATTCACCCTCTGATCCCAGTCTGATCTCAATGTTCTGCCTGATGTTCTGGTCTTCAGGAAGAACTCTGTCTCACACACACTGTCTCACACATGCTGTCTCTCACACGCTGTCTCACACACTCTGTCCCTCTCTGGTTGGATCTTCACAGTCTCTGGAGCTCAGTGTGACTTTGAAAACTGCAACTGAGACAGGATAAAAAGAACAGAGAGAGAAAGGAAAAGTTGCAGAGAGAAGACAGAAGGAGAAGAGGAATGAAGACAGAGTTAGTGAAGAAGAAAGTAAGGAATATATTTTGATATTTCGTGTTGCTTATGTTTTTCTGACTGTTTTACTGATGGTGAGGAAAAACAGCACTGTATATAGTCAGGATTAATAAAACTACAGGGAAGTGATAGAAAGGAGAAAAAAGAAATGAAAGTTGGATGCAAACTAGAGAAAGAGAAAGGAGAGAGAGAGAGAGAGAGAGAGAGGGAGAGAGAGAGAGAAGAATAGCAAAAGTAAATGAGTTGGTAAAGATAAAAAAAGAGCTGAAGGAGAAAAAGAGAAGGTGAACAGAATCAGGCAGCAAAAGGAGACAGAGAGAAGGTAACTAGAGAAATAAAGGAAAAGAGAAATAATAAAACATGAGAGATAAAGGGAGAGGAGGAGTGTGATAGAAACAAGCTGGAGGGAAATCTGTATGTTGGACAAGTCATGGATTCAGTAATTTGACATAAATGTGTACTGACATGGAGAGAGAAAGAAAGAGAGAGAGAGAGAGAGTGTGTGTGTGTGAGAGAGAGAGAGAGAGAGAGAGAGAGAGAGAGAGAGAGAGAGTGAGAGAGAGTGTGTGTGTGAGAGAGAGAGAGAGAGTGAGAGAGAGAGAGAGAGAGAGAGAGATCTCCATCACTCAGTGACCAATTGATGAAGCAGCATGACTGAAGCAGGATGGAGGGATATGAAAGATACCTAAGGAGAAGGAGATTGAATAGGAAAGGAGATACAGAAGATAGAAAGAGGAAGCTGTGAAGTGATGGAGAGATGGAAAGATAGAGAGATGGAGGAATAGAGATGACCAGAGGGAGCAAAAGACATGATTAAAGCCTGAGTGGAGGAGGAGGGAAAAAAAAGCCTGAGATGGTGTAGGAGGATTTGTGCTCGCCATAATGCTGTTGTCCCTGGCAACGGCCACCTTCTCACGGTCTCACTCCCTCTCACTGTCACTGTCTCACTCTCTCTCTCATCGTCTCCCTCTCCCTGTCTCACTCCCTCTCACTGTCACTGTCTCACTCTCTCTCTCACTGTCTCCCTCTCACTGTCTCACTGTTTCACTGTCTCACTCCCTCTCACTGTCTCAATCTCTCACTGTCTCGCTTCCTCTGACTGTCTCACTCTCTCTCACTGTCTCCCTCTCACTGCCTCACTCCCTCTCACTGTCTCAATCTCTCACTGTCTCGCTCCCTCTGACTGTCTCACTCTCTCTCACTGTCTCCCTCTCACTGTCTCACTGTCTCTCTCACTGTCTCCCTCTCCCTCTCACTGTCTCACTCTCTTTCTCACTGTCTCACTCCCTCTCACTGCCTCACTCCCTCTCTCTGTCTCATTCTCTTTCTCACTGTCTCGCTCCCTCTGACTGTCTCACTCTCACTGCCTCACTCCCTCTCACTGTCTCTCTCACTGTCTCCCTCTCCCTCTCACTGTTTCACTCCCTCTCACTGTCTCACTCTCTTTCTCACTGTCTCACTGTCTCTCACTGTCTCACTCGCTCTCTCACTGTCTCACTCCTTCTCACTGCCTCACTCTCTCACTCCCTCTCACTGTCTCACTCTCTCTCTCTCTGTCTCACTACCTCTCATTGTCTCACTCCCTCTCACTGTCTCACTCTTTTACTGTCTCACTATTTGTGTTCCTCATATGTCCTTGTTGAACATCTCATTCCAGATTTATTCCCCTTTCCTGCTATACTGTCCGCCACTCTTCTGGGAAGGCTACAAGTTGTGTCATAAAAATGTATAGTTTATATTCAGAATTTATATACTTTTGTGAATCTGCTTTGAGACAATGTCTGTTGTTAAAAGCGCTATACAAATAAAATTGAATTGAATTGAATTGAATAAAAATAAGAAAAATAAGTGAATAATAAAAAGTATTCATATCATTATATGAAGAAGAAGGAGAGAAATCCCATTATATTGGTGAAAATTGTAAGGCTTCTTTAAGGATTCATGTACAATTTAGTTTTGATCTTCTCAAGGCCCTCAGTAATGGGTTCTCAGTAATGGGTTCTCAGTAATGGGTTCTCATGTGTATGTAGAGTTCTCTGCTGGAGTGTGGCTGTCAATCAGTGAAAATGCAGACCTATCAACAAAGATCATCTGGAGATTAGTATCCCAGTGTCACTAACACACACACTGCTACTTATCCTTGTGAGGACCTCCCATTGACATAATCATTAATACAGATAATTAATGCTAAACCTAAACTTACCCTTAACTTTGCCAACCAAAATGACACCTTTTTGGCTCTTTTTGCTTTTTGAATTTAAAAAAACTTTTTTTTTTTTTTGCAGTTTTTAAAAAAAAAAAGTAGTTTTCCTTATAAGGACCAGCCAGATGTCCCCACAAGGTCAAAAGCATCAAATATTTCTTTCCTTGTGTGGACATCTGGTTCTCACCAAGATATGAAACTTACACACACACACGTACACACATTTACACACACATATACACACAAACATCATTACACACACTTATATACACACACACACACACTTTTACACTCACATGCAAACACACACCTTTACACACGCACACACACACCGTTACACATGCACACACATTCTGGCGCTGCTCATCAGAAACACAGCATATATGACTATTAATGAGAATGTCGAGTTGTGAGTGTTTATATTATCACAAAATATAAAACAAAACATTTTTTAAAATATTTTCTTTAAACTCAGATCAGATGGTTTCCAGTTTTCTGCCATGCTGAAGTGAAACTGATCAGATATTTTTCTGAGTAAGTCATCTGCTGAGTCATGTGAGTTTCGGTGAGATTGAACGATCTTCTCGCTCTTCTCTCTGATGCTCCACAGGTTCCACTCAGTCCATCATCATGATCGTGATCGTAATGTGCGAACTGGATCCTCCGGAGTGGAGACAGAACAAAGAAGGGAGAAAATGCCTGATAAATCATCCTTTTAACCAGGATTACATCACTCTTGCCTGTTTACTGAACGCATGAGTGGTTTGTGTGTGTATGTGTATGTGTATGTGTGTGTGTCGGGATGTTTGCTGTTTTCAGTGAATCACACTAATTAACTCTGTCTTACACACTTACACATCTTACATGTGACATTAAAATTAATTAAACTCCAGCTTACTGAATTTTTGATAAATTATAAAATTTTAAAAAGCCTAAACGTTACATCAGTGTTAATGTGCGGAAAGTTCCTGGTATTCAGTGTCAGGTCCTGCGGCTGCAGAAGTGGATTTTCTGAGCTTCAGATTGTTAACACCACCTGCGTGTAGTTCACACCTCAGAGGTTACCGGATTGTTCTTGTGTCGGAGTCTTTACGATGAAGCATTGAGATAAATCTAATAGGAGTCTTGTATATCGCCAATGAACTGATGAATTGTGCAAGTAATTTCCATATTAATCACTGGTTTAATTCAATAAAAATCCACAATCATTGTTCAGCAGCACATAGAATAGCACTTGGAAAAGCACTCCAGCACAGACTGTTACTTTAAATTTTATTTCTTTAAATTAGGTGAAGCAGCTGGACTTAACGCTGCTCATCTCTTGAGCCGAGATCGCGGAAGAAACACGCGTTTAAGCTTGAGACCAGAATCCAGTGTAACTGAGACACGCCCGTTTTAGACAAACTCCGCCCCCTGTGTGTAACTCTCACATACGTAACTTCTGAACAGTGTTTAAGTCTGCAGGTATGTCTGAGTTCTGAGTACTGATGTGTGTGATGTCAGTGTTTAATCCTGACTGAGTGCTGAACTGGGTTAGGTGAATACGAGTTAGAGGAACCTGAGGGAACCTGAGGGGAACCTGAGGGTAAACACTCATCATGTGTGTAATCCTTGAAGCTTGGACCCTCTTTATTTCTGGTCTGAAGATCAAAACGCCAACTGTTTTACAAACTCTCACTGGTGAAGCTGGTTTGTACTGGGCTTGCTTTATGCTGATTCAGCTGTTTTTTCCTTTTTATTTTGGTAATGAAATTGAGAAAGCACTGAAGATTTTTTTTAAGTTTTGTGATGCAGCACCATTATCAAAAACAGCTCCTTCAGCACTTTCACATACACACACACACAGGCACACACACACACACTTCCTGTTTGCTGTGTTCGTGATAGTATAAGTGCTGTACTATAAACATATTCACTGATAACATCATACATCCCCACTCCCCCCCCCCCCCCTCTCTCTCTCTGTTTGTGTGTGTGTGTGTGTGTCTTTTCCCTCTAGAGTCTGCAAATGTGCTCTACATTCTGACTCTGTGCTGATTGGTTATTACTGCTGAAATTCTGCTCAGTACGTTATGAAACGTAATACATCTCTGCACTCATCCTTTACCTAATGATTAGCGCATCCTGATTGCATGTGTTAACTGCTACACTACAGCACAGTGTGTATTCGACATGAAACTGGAATCTGGTGTCACTGCTAAACCTTGTGTAGTTGATCCTACACACACACACACACACACACACACACACACACACACACACACACACACAGATCATTTCCTCTTTCAAAACAAGAGCTCTTTATTCAAGTGTTGATTTAATTCAGCGCTTCTGAATATCCACGTCCAATGAGGGAATTTGTATCTGTTTAAACAAAAAGCAGTTCATTGGAATGACCTGTGACCTTTGACCTGATCACCCAGGTGCAGGATATTAAAAGCTATTAAACAGCTATATATTTTATCTTCCTTTTCTACACACCATCTCCCTTATGCAGTTTCTTCATTTAGTGTTAAACCATATTTTTACAGTGTTAACTCTATATTTAACACTTCTGGTTAACACTGGAAAATCAATACAACAGCCATTTATTACCAATGAAAAGATTATGTATAGACATATCTATTTCTATACACACATATACATACACACATATAAATGTGTTCCTTTGTCATTGTTTCTGCAGTATAAATATGATTCTTGCATGATTTTACATGTTCATTAGAGAAACTGTACTGAATCCTGAAGGCTTTATTAACTCGGATGTGTTTCAGGATCAGCAGCTACAACACTGAAACAGTTTCAACACCATAATATCCCTCACATGTATAAACCGTTACCCTAATTTCATATTAGCAAATTAGGTATGAGACTGTAAAGGAGCAACCAATCTAAATAATTGATTTTGAATGATTCTTCAGACCAATCCTACACCATGTGCGGTCTGATGTTTCTTCAGTTCCTCGCTCACAGCTTTACCTCCTACATGAATTTCATTAACATTTACTGTTTGATGCAAAAATGAAAGAAAAATTTTTAAACATGGTTTCATAGTTGTCTGCCATATACCCTTTCTCATTAAATGTGTACAGAGACATTGTAAAATAAAATAAAGCTGGAAAGGAGTAGCAGAGATCCTTGGTGTGTCTATTGAGTGTACATAAGTTAGTACATTTGGCTGACTTTGCTAATTTAATCTGAGAACAATGCTAGTAGGAAGCTAAGCACTTCAATCAAACTTATATACAAATTAAACAAAAGTGCTGTAGAAATCGTAAACTGGACTATAAGCTGTACATTTTGTCTAATCCTGTTTCTCATCAGAACTAAAAACACTGGAGAGGCCCCGCCCATATGTGACAGATTTATAAGCGAGAGGAGAGAGTCATCACCTGCTAGTGTGGACAGAGGGCCAGAGTGAACTCTTCCACAGGGTAAAGTGTGTAAAGTCCGGAGAATCATGAAGGAGACATGAAGTCATGAGCTTATGAAGCCCAAAAAGGAAAATCTAGTCCTGCCAGTGTAACAGGGTAAATGTGTATAATTACACAAATTCTGTTTTTGTTTCAGTTAAATGTTTGTGGTTACTTTT
>JAQQZU010000026.1:166828-184854 GCA_030068025.1 Parauchenoglanis punctatus
GAGAGAGAGAGAGAGAGAGAGAGAGAGAGAGCAGGGGGGATGCAACTGGAGAAGGGTAGTGAGATTGGAAAAATGGTCAGAGAGAGAAAGAGAGAGGGGGTGAGCAAGCGAATGAGAATGCAGGAGTTGCTGCAGTAACCTGCTTTTTCACTGCTGCAGATGATCGATCATCTACTACAGTTCTCTCTCTCTGTCTGTTTTTGTATCTCTCTGCCTGTCTGTATGTCTCTCTCTGTTTCTGTCTTTTGCTTGTGTGTGTGTGTGTGTGTGTGTGTGTGTGTGTGTGTTTGGTCTGTGTGTGTGGTTGCGGGGTGAGGTGGGGTGGGCAACTCTTTTCATCTTCAAAAAGCTCCAAAGCTAAAAGGTGCATTCTCCACACACACGCACACACACACATACACATACACACACACACACACACACACACACACACACACACACACGGCTGTGTTTTATGATATGGTGTCAGGGTTTTGAATCACAGATTTGATATTTCATAAATCAAACAGTGAACACACAGCTCACTATTCAACATGCTTAAATAATGACTGGATAGAGGTGTTTAGTCTGGGGAAAGAAACTCATCCCATCGCTATCAGAGTTTTACATATCTTAAAACATGAACAGAAGGAATACAGTAAAGAAATGTGGCTATTTCAGGATGAACAGAAAGACAGAATAAAAAGAAAAAGAAAAGAATATATGAAAATTGAGAGGAAAAAAGAGAAAGGCAGATAAGAAGAATTGGATGAAGAGCAAAATGTATAAGATGCTCAGCATATTTCTCACTGTCCATAATTATCTTTAACTCCATTTATTCCAAAATCTGGTGCTAAAATCTGTTCATTAATGTCCACTGTAATATTAATGATGGACAAAAAGAAAAGAAAAAAATCATTCTTATGTCCTGATTGAATGGTTGCAGCAGCAGGATGATGTGATGTGTGTGTGTGTGTGTTACCAGCTGTGAGCAGCATTGTGAACAGATCAGTGTGATTTATATTTTGGGATTCAGTGAGTATGACAGAGAATAAATCAGTAACTCAGGCTCCACCTTTTCCTCGCCTGTTACCATGGCAATGCCGTGATTCTATCAATGGTGGAAGAATTCTGTTGCCATGGCAACAGTTATGAATGAGAACAGGCTGGTTGCCCTAGAAACGGTGTAAATGAGGAATCACCCTTTACCATAGAGATGTGGCATATGGCTCACGGGCCTCTGAGGCCTCACACTCAACTGATCAAATGATGTTATTCCTACAAGAATTTTTATTTACACATGAACAATATTTCTTTTAGTTATATATTGGGGCCTTTGATTTAATTTATAATTCTTTAATTTACAGTTCTCTTTCCCTGTCTCTAACACACACACACACACACACACACACACACAAAGTATCTATATTACACCTCATTCCTTTATTTATCTTATATCATTCCACTGGGTGACTGAAAGAGTTTTTAATTCTGAGTCTACTACAGGTTTTCATATTTTTCTTAATTTTTGGATAAATATTTTTTGGGTGTTTCAGACCACTGATCTGTGATAATTAATCTGAGCAGGTGACTGTCATCATTCAGACAGTAATTTATTCTCACTCCCAACACACAATGTTAATCACTTTGCACATGCTCAGGTCCTGTTTCATTCCTTCACAGAATTCTATCATCGGTGGGATCAGAGTTTGACCTGAGGACGCTGCGGGCTGTCAGAGTGCTGAGACCCTTGAAGCTGGTGTCTGGAATTCCCAGTGAGTATCCGAGGGAGAGAACAATAGATGATATGAATGAGGAAGAGATTCATTTTGACATTACTGTTGTGGAAAGAACCTTCAATTAAAACTCCACCCTGAACACATTAAATATGTTTATACTGAAGTATGTGTTTAGTGATCTGGGTGCTTATTTATTGGTCGCTGATCTGTTTCCATTATTCCTGTGAGAGCTTAGCAGTTGTGTGCCATAATGATGTCATGGAAGACGTTATTGTTACAGTTACAAAGGAGATTAATAGGAGAAAAAGCAACTGAACAGCAACTTTACAGGAACTTAATCACTAAACATTGTCACTGATAAATGCACTGCTGTACTATAGAATACTACACGACCAAGAACCTATTAGACACCAGTTATATAAATTTGTAATGAAATGTTTGTTTATCCTCCAGGCCTGCAGGTGGTGCTCAAATCAATCATGAAGGCCATGATCCCTCTGCTGCAGATTGGCCTGCTGCTCTTCTTTGCCATTCTCATGTTTGCCATCATCGGCCTCGAGTTCTACATTGGCAAATTTCACACCACCTGCTTTGATGACATCACTGGTGAGCTCATGTCTGATTCTGGAAAATATTTTTTAAAAATTCCTTTCATGAGACCATGTTGGTTATTTTATACTGAGAGGCAGCAATGTGAACATGTGTAAGGATTTTTTTTTGTGCCTGTTTCCATCAATAATGTTTAACTTGCTAGTTATTAAGATGAAGATAATCTGTAAATGTAGTAATTAATTTATTGGATAATAATGATTACTGTAACATTTCATTTAATGTCCTGTGTAGCATAGAAAAATCTGTGGACTGATGAAAATCTGTGTTTGTTTCTGATAGATGAAATTCGGGAAGAGTTTCCATGTGGAACTGAGCCCCCCTCTCGACTATGTCCAAATGGTACAACTTGTAAGAAATACTGGCTTGGACCGAACTATGGAATCACTCAGTTTGACAACATCCTGTTTGCCGTTCTCACCGTCTTCCAGTGCATCACGATGGAGGGCTGGACAGATCTTCTGTACTATGTGAGTCACAATAGCATAATGTTAATCTGACTTTCTGTCATTGTGATGATTCCAGATTTCAGTACTGTAAAATTATGTTAAAAACAGATTTGCTGAAGTGACATCACCTGTCCTGCTGTCACATTCATTTTCTTAAGACGTCTGATCTGTCAGGTGGAGACTGTGAAATATCTCCGGAAATCCAACACAAAGCTAGTGATGGGGAAAAGCAGGGACAAATGTCTGACTAAACATGTGCTGTGTCCCCGTTGAACAGTCAGAGAAATATACAGAGCATCAGAACTAGCAGGGACTCTGCTCTTATCACAGAGGAACAGACTGTCCATCTTGTAAAATCCTGTTTTAAATATCCCTGCATGAGACACTGAAATCCTCTTTAGATGATTGTCCTGATTGATAGCCAGTGTCAGTAACAGATCAAGGTCATGTGACAGGAACTTTTTTTTTTTTTTAATCTTTTTATGGTCAGATTTTTCTTTATTCTGTTCATTGTGAAGTGATCCATGCCGTCTCTACTGATCAGCCTGAACATACCACTGATGTCCAGTGCGCTGGATGAGGACTACTCACATATAACCTTTTTTATAAAATAATATAAAATTACTTGACAGCTCTTAAAATGACCTAAATGCCATCTTTGCTTTTAGCAGGTTAGGCCAACCCTAACCCTAACCCTGCTGTATGCAGTTTCTCATGTACCAGTACAAGAATGGGTTACTAAATAAATGAATTAATGTAATACAAAAATAGCACAAAAACTCTCTTGTGCTCTGTTTGTTTCTCTCTCTGTTTATTTGTACATCTCTCTCTCGCGCTCTCTGTCGGAGTGCATGCTGGGAGTGAGTGGGCGGAGCGTGTGGATGTGAGTGCGTTTGTTTGTCTACTCTCTATCTATTGTTTCTCTGTCATAGCGATTCATTATATTTTCTCTTTTATTTTTTCTTTTTGAGTGGAGTGTCACAAACATACAAGTGTTTTCGTAAAGCCGAGTGTTTCTGGGCATCAGCGCCAGCGTTTAGCTGGGGGGCATGGCGACCCAGGGGGTAAGGTAAAGGGGTAAACCACTGAACTGGTTGAGAAAGGCGTTGTAATCGACGGCGCTTTTTACACTGTACTCTCTCTCTGTCCACGCCATCTAAGAAAGTTACATTATCAAATGTCCCGCCCTTCATTAAAGACGAAGTTTTATCTAGAGAGCTCTCGCAAACTCGTCTCCCCGATCAAGAAAATAACAATTTGGAGTAAATCCGATTTAATCAGACATGTGACATCATTCACAAGGTTTGCATACATGATTCTTAACTACAGTCACATTGAACTGGAGTGCACGTTAACTTTTAAAATTGATGGCTTTGATTATGTCATCCACGTGTCGACTGGTAGTATGAAGTGCTTTGGCTGTGGTAAAGCTGGGCACCTTGTGCACGTGTGCCCTGAGAGCACAGAAAGGGGAAAGAAGGAAAGTGGTGAGAGCGGAATTCTGGTTCAAGCTGGTGAGGAACCAGAAAAGAACTCTCAGTCCGACAGCGAGACAGAAGCAGGTCCATCAGCCTCAGGTAGCACAGTGGTGAACAACACAGAGCCTGAGAAAGCAGAAGAACCAACCGTGAGAGACATTATACCTGGTGAGGAACTGATCACTGAACCTGAGTTCGCTCCCTGTGATAAAGGGAATTAAATCACTGAGATTACTGTCCAAGCCGAGATGGTCTCAAATGAGGATCTCTTTGATCCTCATCTACACTGTTGTTTATTCTCAAGACTGCATGAAAAAGAAGCAGGAAAAAAGAAGATAAAGGGGTGGCAAACAAATAGGTCAAAAAAGCAGAGAACATATATGCAACAAATGCCTGCAGGGATGCAGGAGGTGAGGCGAGTCTCTCTGACCCCAGTGTGTCTGTTACTACTGTGGGTGGCCTGGTGGGACAAAACTATGACATGAGTGAAATTAAGTTTTTTTTTTTTGAAAATGACAAAAAATATGAGGCTGGTTAAGATTGGCAACTATTTCCCAGACCTTAAGAGGTTTCTGAACAGTAAGACGACTAATGAGTGATGGGTGTTTTGAAGATAAAGAAATGTGTCATCTAAAGAAGATAATGTCGCAAATTAACAGCATGCGAAACAGTGATGGCAGTGAAACACTCTAGGTTTTTTTAGTCCACAGTGGCTATCTGTTTCTGTACTGCTCTTTATTTTCCTCTGTCTTTTTATGGAACATTTTCACATTGCATCTCTGAATGTTAATGGGGCATGGGATAACAAAAAAATAGCAATGCTATACGAGTTACTAGAACAAAAGAAAGTAGATATATGTTTTGTTCAAGAAACCCACAGTGACAAAAAAAAATGCTGCTGATTGGGCACAGGAATGGGCGGAGTTCTCATGTGTTAGTCACGAAACCTCCTCCAGTGGTGGAGTTGCTGTCTTATTTTCTAAGGGTTTTACCCCAATTTCCTATGAAGCAGAAGAACTTGTTGAAGGTAGATTGTTGAAGGGCACCACTGTTTTTGAAGAACATGCTTTTGTATTTATGTGTGTATGCTCCAGCCTCACCAGTGGACAGAATAAGTTTTCTGGACATATTATAAAAGAGTCTAGAAAAGTGTAATGACAGAGACTTTTTATTTCTGGGTGGGGATTTCAATTGTACAGCTGATAACATTGACCGTAACCATGTAGGGCCACATATGCCTTCTCGCAGGCAACTCACACAAATTGTGAATAAATATGGACTGGGTAATGTTTGGAGGTCCTTCCACAAAGACCAGAAACAATATACATGGGCTCACAAGTCCAGTAGTTACGTGTCCCTTGCACGGCTGGATAGGTTTTATGTGTTTAAGCAACATCTGAACACAATCAAGAACAGTTTTATCAGCCCTGTTGGTTTTTCAGATCACAGTTTAGTCTCTTGTATTGTAGGTCTCAGTTTTATTAAACCAAAGAGCGCATACTGGCACTGCAGAGCATGAAGCTTCCGGGATAGATGGGCTCCCTGTGGAATTTTATAAGTCCTTTTGGGATGTCATAGGGGAGGACCTGCTAGAGGTTCTGAATGACAGCCTATCTAGAGGAGTGCTACCGCTGAGCTGCAGGAGAGCAGTCCTCACTCTGCTACCAAAGAAGGGTGATCTCACAGAGATAAAGAACTGGAGACCTGTGTGCCTGCTGTGTAGCGATTACAAACTGATCTCTAAAGTATTTTCCACAAGACTGTCTAGAGTTTTAGGGGAGATTATTCATAGTGATCAAACTTGCTGTATACCGGGGAGGTCCATATTCAACAGCATATCTTTGGTTCGAGACATTTTTGATGCCCCCAAGCTTTTTGGCTTGAATATTGGACCGATTGCCATAGACCAAGAAAAGGCTTTTGATCGGGTAGAACACGAGTACCTGTGGAAGACTCTACAAGCTTTTGGATTTGGCCCCGTCCTTAAACAAGCTAAGAGTTCTATATTGTAACATTGAGAGTGGGCTGAAGGTTAAAGGCGGTTTGTGTGCTCTTTTCAAAGTGTGCAGGGGAGTAAGGCAAGGGTGCCCATTGTCTGGGATGCTCTATGCCTTGGCCATAGAACCTTTTCTATGTAGACTGAGGGCTGACCTAAAAGGGTTTTTCGGTCCCGAACTGTCAACATGCTTTTCGTCTGTCAGCCTATGCTGATGACATTACAGTTATGATTGATGAACAGAAAGACATTGATACACTCTTTGAAGTGTCAAAAAATTTTTGGAACAGTATCTTTAACGAAGATAAATTGGAACGAAAGTGAAGCCCTTTTTATTTGGCCGATGGTCAGCTAATGTACCAAAATTACCACATGGACTAGTATGGAAACAAGATGGGTTTAAATACTTGGGAGTGTTTCTGGGCAATGAACATTTTCTAAAAAAGAACTGGGAAGGGGTTGTTGAGAAGATGAAAAGTCGTTTAGACAAATGGAACTGGTTGTTACCAAAAATGTCCTGCAGAGGACGCATACTAGTCACCAATAATTTAGTAGCTTCCTCCCTGTAGCACAAGATCGCCTGCATTAACCCACCGACATCACTTTTACTAAAAGTTCCGTCGATGCTGCTGGACATCTTCTGGGACAAACTGCACTGGGTACCATAGAGTGTCTTGTATCTGCCCAGAGAGGAAGGAGGGCAAGGCCTGGTTCATCTACAGAGCAGGACCGCTGCTTTCCGGCTACAATTTATACAGAAATACCTGACGAGTCCGACGGACACCAGCTGGAAATCCATAACCAGTTCGATTTTAAGGAGACCTGAGGCTCGACAGATCCCTCTTTCTAACAGATACAAGTAAGCTAAACACATCCAGATTACCAGCTTTTTACCATAATATGTTAAAGGTGTGGGGACTTTTCAAGGTGCAGGGGACCGCGACTGCAGACTCTCTACACTGGCTGTTACAGGAGCCACTGACCCACGGAGCGCGACTGGATGTCACAGGCAGTGGACTCACGAGGAATTTCCTCATGTCTGGACTCGTTACCCTGCAACACCTTGTGGAACTGGCTGGACCTGATCTCCAAGACGGCAACAGTGTAGCCACGCGCATGGGACTGAGATCTGTACGGACTGCTACACATCTTAGAAATTTGAACTGTCGTCTCTCTCATGAGGAGAAGGAAATGCTTGCAGAATATAGCAAGGGAACAGAGGAGCCAGATGAGGCGAACACATTCCCCGAACTGACACTGTGTCCAAACATAGAAGGAAGTACTGTTTTTTTCTAAAGGGTCTAAAGAAAACATCACGTACATGAACTTACTTACTGTAACTGGCAAAACACTCTACAAAGCTTGTGTGAAAGTTATTAATAAAAAAAACTTGATGGTAGAGTTGATACACCGTGGCGCACTGTCCTCGGCCTGACCGAGGAGGAGCGGCCACAGTGGAGAACGCTGTACAAAGCGCCGCTAACCAGAAAGGCTGGAGACATTCAATGGCGAGTCCTGCATGGCATCATCGCGGTTAATGCCTTTGTCTCTATTCTGTGCCCCGACACTGGTAATGACTGCCCCTTCTGTTCTCAGAGAGAGACTATTTTCCACACCTTTTCACAGTGTTTCAGACCGCTCTTTCATTTTTTACAGAATATCTTTGGCTGCTTTGACAAGATTTTTTCCGTTAAGATTTTCATTATGGGTGTGAAATACAGACAGAGATAAAAAGGCAAATGTCAACTTTTGAATTTTATACTGGGCCAAGCAAAGATGGCAATTTACATTAGTAGGAGAAACAAGGTGGAACAGTAGGGAAGTTTTGATGTTTTCCAGGTAATCTCCGCGATGATAAAGTCCAGGATTCTAATTGATTTTTACTTCCATAAAAAAACTGGAAACCTTAATTTGTTTGAAAGCATGTGGCGTCTAGAGGGGGCATTATGCTGCCTTAATGAGGACGAACTCATTTTTGTGCATCCATTGTGATAGCTTTTTTTTTTTCTTTTCCTTTTCTCCCCCTCCCCCATTATCTATTTATTGGTGCTATGTTTTAAAAGACTGTAAATAAAAGTTTTTTTCAAATTCAATTCTCTCTCTTTCTCTCTCTCTCTCTCTGTCTCTGTGTTTCCCTGTATGTATGTGAGTCTTGTGGACCCATTGCTATATTTATCTTGGGTCAGTGTTGAGCTGGAGTTATTCTTACAGCTGCTGAGGAAGAAGCCAATGAAAATTTAATGGCCAAAAATGCTGCAGTTCATAAGAGACTGAGAGAGTGTGAGGGGCAGTGAAGGCTAGAGACAGTGAGACAAAGAAACAGCAGATAGACATAAATAGGGAGAGAGTGAGAGAGTCACAGTGCCCTTCACTTTTCTAAACTTCACAGGTTTTCAAACTTTTGGAAACTTTTTGGAACTTTGGCTTGTGTTTTCTTCTTAAAGTGTGTGCAGAAAGACATGCAGGCCACCACTGTTTATTACACTCAAGATTCTAACTTGCATTCAGATGACGTCAGTCCAAATGCTTTGAAATTGGCTTTGTTTGTCTCGTTTTTGTCAGAACACAGCATGGTGGACATTTTTCCTTCTGTACAGATGGCTTGCTCCTACTGTGTTTGCCAAGAGTTGTGGAAAGAAACTGGTTTTCATCCGGTCTGTCTCTCTACTGAGCCTCACCCTTATGTTCAGTTTAAATAGTGATGGTGATGTGCTGAACAGATCACAATGAAAAAAAGGTCTGAGCATTATAACCTGGACAGTAAACATCAGTCAATACACCTGACATTTCTGTTTATTTTGCAATCACATGTTTCAGAACATAGTGTAAAATGTAGAGCTTCTGGCAAACATATGGACCGACTGGGAAGGGGTTATTGAGGGCAAGTGAGTGGGGCTCATGTGCCCTCCACCATGCAGCTCATGGTTTTGTGTTTTATTTAAAATTTACAATTGCAGAATCCAATTATAAATGAGTGAATTATAAATTCTTGAGTCTGACCCGTGTGCCCAAAATACAAGAAATGCAACCTGAAACGCAATTCCGTTTTGATTCTGTGACCAGTGACCGTGTGTGTGTGTAAATACGTGTATGCTCGTGTGTGCGTGTGTGTGTGTGCGTGTGTGTGTGCGTGTGCATGTGTGTGTGCGTGCGCGCATCTTTCTTAGAGTGACGACGCCTCAGGCAGTGCATGGAACTGGATGTACTTCGTCCCCCTCATCATCATTGGCTCCTTCTTCATGCTCAACCTGGTACTCGGAGTGCTGTCTGGGTGAGTGTGCTTGAGTGTATTTTTGTGTGTGTGTGTGCAAAGGGGAAGCATTTTGACTTTAAGGGTTTATTGATTGTTCCACATGAAGAAAATCTATTTTTTGTATATATTTTTGGGTTTAGATTTTTATGGTGAAGTTCCCCTTGAATATCACTCATTTCAATGGAATCCTTACACAGATAGAACTACAACTACGTGTGCTTGTGTATGTATATAACAGTGAGTTTGCGAAAGAGCGAGAGCGGGTGGAGAACCGCAGTGAGTTCCTGAAGCTGAGGCGACAGCAACAGATTGAGAGAGAACTGAATGGATATCTGGAGTGGATCTGTAAAGCAGGTGAGCATCTCCACAAATCCACAACTCCATCAGCACCTCTCTATTAGTGTCTTCACATCTCCACTCATTTTTTCTGTGTTTATAACTCTTTATAAATTTTCTTTGTTTGTATTTGTAATGTGAGTTTTGACATGGGAGTAAAATAAATGGAGAATTTCACTGAGGTTGTAGTAGGCCAGGTGTAGTAGGGTAAATGTGGTTGGACCAGTGCAGTGGAGTAGAGCATGTTGGGGGGTGTATTCAGGAGGGTGCAGTAAGGTGACTGTAATGGGGTAGGGATTTTGGGAAGGTGTAGTGGGATAGGGCTAGTGGGGTAGGTGTAGTTGGTCAAGTGTAGTGGAGTACAGTGGAGAACCAGGTGTGTCAATGTTTGATTTCCTGTATCTCCAGAGGAAGTGATTCTGGCTGATGAGGACAATGACGGTGATGACCGGATGCCCTTTGATGGTATTTATATTGAAGTACATGTCTCTCCTCTTCTCCTCTCTCTCTTCTCCTTCTTTCTCTCCTCCTCCTCTTCTCCCCCCTCTCTTCTCTTCCTCTTCACCCCTCTTTTGTCTTCTCTCTCCTCTTCCTCCTTTCTCACCTCTTCTCTCTCCTCCTCCTCCTCCTCCTCTTTCTCCCCAGTCTCCTATTCATCCTCTTCCTGCTTGCTCTTCTCTTTCTACTCTGTTCTTTCCTTGCTGTCTATCCACTCTCCTCTTTATCTTATTCCTACAGTCTCTCATCTTTCTCCAATTTCTATGCTTTCTATTCTCTCTCATCTTAATCTTCTCTTATCTTGTCCTTCTCTCTGTGTGCTTTTGCATGTGTGAAGATGGACTTATATCTGTACTCATCTTCGCTTTGCAATTTAAAATTTTCACTTTTTCATTTTTAACAATTGATTTCACTTTCTTGTTTTCAATCATAGGGTAAAGATCATTTACTTGAAGAATACTGATCACATGATAATTTTTAATTTCTACAGTTCTAATAAAATTTATTTACATATTCATAAATAATGGTATTATTTATTTTGTGTTTTAAATAAGAAAATACACACAAAATCCCCAAAACACTGATTTAATTTCCTAAAAGCTGGACCATGATGAATTGCTGCTGTCTCTGGTGTGCAGGATCACGGAGAAGACCAACACTGAAGAAGAGCAAAAATGATCTGCTTAACCCAGACGAGGGAGATGGAGACCTCACTTTAGGTAAAATTCTGCAGTTAAACAGTTTTTCAGTCATTCTGCTCATGTTTGTGTGTGTCTGTAGGCAACAGGGTTCAAACCACTTAGGAATATGATACCATTTTCAACACTAAAACTTGCCCATATTTTGTCTCTCTGCCTCTCATTGTCATCTCTCAGGGTCTCCATTTGCTCGTGCCAGCCTGAAGAGCTCCAAGCTCGAAGGTTCATCTTTCCGAAAGAAGGAGCGGCGACTGCGTTTCTTTATCCGTCATGTTGTGAAAACACAGGCTTTCTACTGGACTGTTCTATGTTTAGTTGGTCTGAACACGCTGTGTGTGGCCGTGGTCCACTATGACCAGCCCAAACTGCTATCTGACTTCTTGTGTGAGTCCCTTTAATGCTGAAATTATCCTTCTTCATCCCTTTTTCCTTGAATGAGTGTGCAGTAGTTTCCCAGTTAGGGCTGTGAAGATTAGTTGACTAATTATTCAATTAGTAAGCAATTGAGTCAAATATGAATCTTCATTAATGTGTCTTTTTATGGTATTTATTTCAATGTTAGAATGTGAAAGTAATTGTGTAGGGTGTAATAAACTAGTGAAGCTGTAGGGGTCGACATTGTGTGATGGAATGTTGGTCCAATTATCACAAATATAATTTAAACACTATCAAGATTAAAATATTCACTTTTTTCATTTTTAACCATTGATTTTATTTTTGTGTTTCGATCATAGGGTAAAGATCATTTGCTTACATCAAGTCAGGGCATGTGAGAGAATGCAGAAAAAAGTTTCATGTCAAATTCAGTTAAATTGTTTCTCTCTTTTAAAACCACATTTAGGAAGTCAGAACCATTAAACATCCAAAATCTCACGTCCATCTTTTATACTCTAACATTCTTGTGCTTTTTATGTCTCTCTCTCTCTCTCTTTCTCTGTCTCTCTTGCTCTCTCTCTTTCTCTCTCTCCCTCCCTCTCCCCCTCTGATCTGTTCTTTCTCTGGGACACAGACTATGCAGAGTTTATATTTCTGGGTATTTTCATGTCAGAGATGTGTATTAAGATGTATGGACTCGGGACTCGGCCGTATTTTCACTCTTCCTTTAACTGCTTCGACTGCATTGTAAGCTCTCCTCTTGTATTCTTTACCTTTTACTTGCTCACATCAGCTGGATCTAAAAATAATGTGTGTGTCTGAGACAGGTAATATGTGGCAGTATTTTTGAGGTGCTCTGGGCGATGATCCAGCCTGGGACATCATTTGGGATTAGTGTGTTACGAGCTCTCAGGTTACTAAGGATCTTCAAAGTGACCAAGTGAGTACCCCACCCCGTCTTTCTCTGTCTATCACTCTCTCTGTCCTGTGTCCATCTGTCAGCTCCTCTGACTGATTGTCTCTTTGTCCCTCTGTCTGGCCCCCCTTGTGTTTCCTGTCCCTCAGTGCATCTTGTTTCCCTCAGTGTATCTCGTGTCCCTCTGTGTGCATAGTGCATGGACTACATGTGTGAGTTACTGTATATGGAGCGGTGGCTCTGTAAATGAAAGCGTAGTTCTTTTGTTTTGTTCAGAAAGATATTTTTATGTTGGTGCTCAGTAAGGCCTTGTTTACATTGGGCTACTGGAGCAAACCAATGATAAAAAAATAATAGTGCATCCCCTAATTGTATTATATTAATAAACATGTTCAATTTGTTTCCCAAGAAAGGACTGAAAAAAGAATAATTTGTGTACCTTTTCCTGGGCCCAGACATTTTGGTGTTGCTGTTCAGTGTTGTAGATGTGTTGTAGTTGTAGTTGAGCTGGGAAATTTTCTGAAACCTAGCAACCTGTACCAGCTTCAAACATGCACCTTGCAAGCTTCAAATTAAATTATAAACCTCTCACACTTGGGTCCTGTGGGTTCTCAATCCTGATGCACATGTCTGCAGTCTGCAGCTTCTGTCAAGGTTTATAAAAAAACAATTCTGTCTTCTATTTGTATTTGTGTTTGTTTTTGTTTAGGATGACTTATCTGTTCAATCCAAATAAGGTATTCATATCAATTACATCCTTTCTGTGGAAGTTAAAAGACTGTAGTTAGAGTAAGACTGGAGGAATGACCTCACACTTTTTGCAGTCTTTGCTGATCAGGATGCAGTGCGGTGTATAAAGGGAAAACATTAAGGGGCTAGGATTGGGATGAATGATGACATCATCGGGAATTGGCAACAGATTCCTACTATCGTGATGGCTATCAAGTGAGACAATTTAAATGTTTATGGGACATGGGAATCAACAGATAAAGCTATGAATATCTTCTCTGAGAACATGGATGGAAATTTAAATTAAGAACATAAGCAGCATGTTGTTTATCAGGGCAACGTCCATATCTAAAAAAATTCTCTGCTGCTCCTCACCACAGAACACATGCATGTGAAGCTTAAATAATTGTATTAAAATTTTATAATGCGTATAACTCCTTTTTGTTTATTTACAGTCTCGACTTCAGTTCTGCAGCATTTCTGATCTTGTTAATGGTCAATTAAGGCACAAAAAAACCTTCCACTGACTAAATGCTAATGCTAGTGATTGCAGCTACAGCCAAGTCAGAACCAGCTTCTGTTTTTTTCCCTGTGGTATAGATTTAATGGCTATGCCCATTTCTTTAACCTCCTCAGACCCACAGTGATATTTTCGCTAATTAAGGGGCATGATGGGATGATGGCATTTTACACACAATCCTACAAAGTCCTCAAACAGAACTTTGTGGGACATCGTATCAGAATCTCTTTATTTTGTAAAGCATGTTAGACATACGAGGAATCTGCTTTGTTGTGTGCACACATGTATGGCAGATGTGAGAGGTACAGTAAGAACTGGTGTGAGAGGCATAAAAAAAGTTCTTTGGATTTTCGCATTCTCCACTGTAGTTAGTGAGCACCACAGCTCAGGAGAAAAGCTGTTCGTGCATGTTGTGCTGCTTTGATGGCCCTGGAAGAACTGATGTCTGGATTGAAAGTCAATTTCATATTTGCTAACAGATTTTTCAAAGAGTTTTATTTGTTAAAATGGTCAGAACACTTTTATACTTTAATGACTGTTTATTGACAGAGCTAATAATTCTGCGAATCTCGTACATAACCTCATACATTATCATACTGATGATGATTTTCATCTTCCTTTTCTTTTTCATTCTTAGGTACTGGGCCTCCTTGAGGAACCTGGTGGTGTCTCTGCTGAACTCCATGAAGTCTATCATCAGCTTGCTCTTCCTCCTTTTCCTCTTCATCGTGGTCTTTGCTCTGCTTGGCATGCAGCTGTTTGGAGGACAGTACGTAATTTAGATTTCTTATTTTTCATAAGAAATCTTTTTTGATTTCTTTTTTTGAAAAATTTTCATTTTCATGTTTTATTATGGAATTAATGTGTTTAATTAATGCATTTATTATGCAGTGAAGCACGTTTCAGTTTATGACATGGCCCTATTTCTGCAAATACATTGATATGTGAAGCAGAATTGTGTAAAAAACAATGAAATTTTATTTCTAAAGAGCTTTTAACAATGGATATTGTCACAAAGCAGCTTCACATATGTATATAAATTCTGGTTATAAACTTATGAATATGTAAATTTAAAATATGGAGATAAATGTTACAGATGTTATAGTAACTTGTGAAATAATTTTGAACCATTTTTAAACCAGGTTTAATTTTGAAATGGGCACGCCACCAACAAACTTTGATACATTTCCTGCAGCAATAATGACCGTGTTTCAGGTGAGCCAAGCCAAATAACAATAAACAGTAAGAACACAAAATAATGCACACAAATGTAAACTGATGTTTCTGTCTCTCTCTCTCTCTCTCTCTCTCTCTGTCTCTCTCTGCGTGCGTGCGTGCGCGTGCATGCGTGTGTGCTTGCTAGATTCTGACAGGTGAGGACTGGAACATGGTGATGTATGATGGCATTGAATCTCAGGGAGGAGTCAATAAAGGCATGGTGTTCTCCATCTTCTTCATTGTTCTCACACTCTTTGGAAACTGTATCCGTATTAACATAGATTATGCACACACATATGCACATATGCAAAAAAGATACAAGTTGTTAGGTTCCTTAACACTGTGTTTAGATACGTTGCTGAATGTGTTTTTGGCCATTGCTGTAGACAATCTGGCCAACGCACAGGAGCTGACTAAGGTGTGGAACACACACACACACCCACACACACACACACACACACATATATTCAAACACACCACACACATGTGGTTTAATCTGTGTTTTACCTCTGTGTAGGATGAGCAGGAGGAAGAGGAAGCAGCCAATCAGAAAATGGCTCTTCAGAAGGCAAAAGAAGTGGCAGAAGTGAGCCCACTGTCTGCTGCCAATCTGTCCATTGCAGCGTGAGTAACTACCTCACTCTCATACATTCTCACACAGAGTGTCTCACACAGTCTCTCACACACACTTTCTCTCATACTTTCTTACACTCTCTCATACACATGTGCGCATGCACACACACACACACACTCGTACTATCACTGTTCTCCTTTCATCTCTCTCTCTCTGTCAATTCATTTCAAAGGTTGCTTTATTGCCATGACAAATATTAATGTTTGTATTGGCAAAGCTTGGATACAGACTTTGTGAAGAAATCATAAAATAACTGCAGAAATAAACAGATAGAAACAAATTTACCTACATTCAACAATGTAGTCAAAAAGATAATCCTAGTAATGAAATTCATCGAACTGTGAAAATAACAAAACAGAAGCAAAAGTAGAATCTGCTGAATCTGTACTTCACTGAGATGTTTCTCAGATTTAGATCAGTCACTATGCTCAGATAATCTGCCATGCTGTACTGTCTGTTTAGGGCCAGATAACACTGCATTTTACTCTGGAGTTTAGTTTGGTTCTCCCAACAGGACAAATAGTTTACAGTGTCTGTGTAATTTGGCTAATTCTAATTGGGTTTGCAAACTTTCTTCTGTGATGAGGGGAGGAAGAGGAAGAAAAAAAGCAAACCCAGCAATCAGGACTGCCGTGGAGTCACAGCGGGAGCAACTGTGACGGAAACACAGGTGGTGCGAGGCCTCTGAGAGAGAGTGACAGAGGTGTGGGATATAATTGAGACGGAGCTGCTCAAAATCTCAAAGCTAACTAAATTTCTGTCTAAGCCAAACAGTGGATTATTATTTAAAGCAGATCCAGGGAGCCAATATGTCGATACTTCTGTTACCATAGAACTAAATAACTTTGAGCCTACTTTACCTGTGAGATCTAACCCTTTGTAATTCTTTTTTTGAGTCGCAATGCATTATTGAGAATTTAGGTTTATTCTGGGTATTTTTGGGGACTTTTGGACTGATATGAATCTTGACTCTTTATGTTTTTTATATATATACCTCTACTCAAATACAAAGCAGTGTATTACCCAAAGAATCTTTTACATAGCTTCCCTTTGTCAGGAGGGACAGAAGAGATTGTCACAGAGTGGTGGCCCATATGGGGAAACGCACCATGAGAGTTGTAGGTTGCAAATCAGCTAGCTTTCTGGGGAATGGAAACCAGAGATGTCTGAAAGTGAGCTTGTCAGTTGAATAATGAACAACTGTAACCTGGCCCTGGTCAGTTGTCTAAGGTATACAGTTCACACAGTTGAGCAACTAGTCAATGTTGGTTCCATGGTGGAGTGACTTGGCTTCCAAGAAGGACTACTGGGCCAGAGCAGACTGCCAACAAAGACATCAAAAAGAGACAGAGCAGCAAGAGAACTTGTGAAGACAACACAGAAATTATGGGCAGACACCATATGGCTTTAACTAAAGTGGACATACCTCATCTGTTATTTGTGCCCATTGAAATACAAGGGCTGCAAGGAAAGGCCGTGCTGGATATAGGCTGCACCTACACCTTTATGCAGAAAAGTTTGTGGCATAAGCTGAGAAGAGACGGAGAAAAACCTAGAACTATAAATGCCTTGACCTTCGTCTTGGCTGATGGGAATTTGCATAAGGCAGAAGGAAAGGCACAGCTGACTTGCACTTTACATGAGATGTGGTATCTGACTTGCACTTTACATGAGGTCTGTGGTAGCTCAGTGGTTAAGACGTTGGACTAGAATTGTGATTGGAAGGTCGTGAGTTCAAATCCCAGCACCGCCAAGCTGCCACTGCTGGGCCCTTGAGCAAGGCCCTTAACCTTCACTGCTCACTTGTATAAAAATAAGATGTATGTAAGTCGTACATATGAGTGAAATTCTTGTGTGCAAGCTTCACAAGCAATGGTGGTGTACAATATATGTGAAATAAAGAAATAAATATGAAACCGGTCCCTGTACAATTGGAGTCGGAGCTTGGTCCGCATTGCCGGCAGTAAGTCGACTGTTTCCAGTGAGAGTCGGACTCCGTCAGGGCTGCGCTTTGTCACCGATTCTGTTCATAACTTTCATGGACAGAATTTCTAGGTGCAGCCAGGGCTTTGAAGGGGTCCAGTTTGGTGGACTCAGGATTGGATCACTTCTTTTTGCAGATGATGTACTGTTTGCTTCATCAGGTCGTGATCTTCAGCTCTCTCTGTATTGGTTCGCAGCCGAGTGTGAAGCAGCTGGGATGGGAATCGGCACCTCCAAATCTGAGACCATGGTCCTCAGCGGGAAAAGGCGGGAGTGCCCTCTCAGGGTTGGGGCTGAGATCCTGCCCCAAGGGGAGGAGTTTAAGTATCTTGGGGTCTTGTTCACGAGTGAGGGAAGAAGGGAGCGTGAGATCGACAAGCAGATTGGTGCGGCATCTGCAATGATGCTGGCTCTGCATCAGTCTGTTGTGGTGAAAAAGGAGCTGAGCCGTAAGTCAAAGCTCTCAATTTACCAGTCAATCTATGTTCCTACCCTCACCTATGGTCATGAGCTATGGGTAGTGACCAAAAGAACGACATCGCGAATACAAGCGGCTGAAATGAGTTTCCTCTGCAGGGTGTCTGGGCTTTCCCTTAAAGATAGGGTGAGAAGCTCA